>LQNS02277217.1:7435431-7526738 GCA_001587735.2 Parhyale hawaiensis | reverse complement strand
GCGTGTTTTCGCTTGGTCCAATAGCAGAATATGAATGTCGTCAAGATTGCTTAGTTCTAAACGGTGGAGTATATATTCCTATGGCTTCTCAACTCTTCTGTTCGATTCAAAATTAAGGTGAACCGCTGGCTTCCCTAAACCATTCGCCAATTACTGAAAGAGTTGTGAAATTCCGTTAGTTTAATGATGAGTGAATGACAGCAGCTGAAGTACCTATCAATTGTGTGCCTAACCCCGGCAGCAGCAGCCTTGCATGCTCCTTTGATGGCACTGTAGGTCACGGGATCGGTACCAAGCCAGGTAATTGTTTTTGTGCCGCTTGGTATGCTTAGTTAGCACTTGCTGGGTATTCACGCTACCGTGCGGGCACTTACTCTGCACAAAATTGAGGAGAGTAGGAGGAACACGGATCGTTGAACCTCCCATCGATGGCGCGATAGTTCTCAACGATCTGCGGTCAACTGCATCCGTAATTACTTCTCTTGAGCCAATTGGCCTAAATCCGCGGAAGGGACCAGTGCTTGTGGGGTTCTTAGTGGAGGGTGCGGCCAAGTTAATTTTACATTTATCTGGACCATTGCAAAAAAAATGCTCTTGAAGCTTTTTATGTGCATGTAATTACAGGCTACCTATACATATATGAGAAATGGGAAACATTATCATATCATGGATTAAATTGCACTTCTTTCTTAGATCAAAGACGTGTGCTGCACAGGCAAATGGTCTTACTGCCTGAGGAGTAACCTTTGTTCGCCCTGCTAGTATTTTCCTTGACATATTCAGTGAGGCCAGTCCTTGTGAGCAGAAAAATAGCTAGGTGAGCGGTTCTTACGAGTGTGTCCTTGCGAGCAGGAATATGATTAAGCTGATTCTTGCAAGCAGGAAAATAATTAGGACGTCTTGTTTGCGGCATAAATGTAAAAGTAAGTTACAACAACAAAACCATTTTCCATTTGTCGCCTCGGGCCGAGATGCCGCACCCGGTTAGTTTTAAAAATGACCGGAAATTAAGCGATTGGCTGCCATGTGTACCAAAGTTAGTGGAAAATATTACGTCATGAAATTTTGTCCGTAATTTTATACTTCAGACTGAAGTTGGAGCCCCAAGTGCAACACATGGAGAATAAAAGCATGCATTTGCTTTCATACCACCACTGCAAATTGATTACGTTTGAGGTAGTTTTAAATCCATTATGGTTTTCAGTTTTTCAATAGATACGATGTCTCTTCGATCAAAAAGCTGGATAATTATTTTACGGACTAACATGATTGTTACAACTATGTTGTTATTGCTATTCTCTATTTTTTATTATTACTATAGTTATAATTGACGCTATTATCATGATGTTGATGAAAGAATTACATTTCTAGTGCTTACAGCTGGCTTGTCTCCTATGTTTGTTATATTAAGCATCTATTAGTGGTCCTCATCCCTGAATGTGCTTGGTGCGCCATTTGGTTATATTGTCAAGAGATTTCTCTTGCGTGTAATAACAGAATTTTTTAATAATATTTTGTGTGTGCAGTCGCTGCCATTAAATTTTGTCACCTTCTATAGCCAACGAGCTCCACCTGATCACGTTCCACAAGGCTCTATTTCGACGAAAATGAATTTTTTTAAGTTAAATTTTCCACAGGTAGTTCTTGTATGCAGCCATATCGGTGGCCTTTAATTAACTATTACACTAAATAATCTAAGTTCAAAATGAGCAGCAACGCTCAGGAAAACGTGCAATTATTATTATACGTCGCCTACCAGCAACAGCGCCGACGTTAGATTATATTGGTGACTCGTCGTTAGAATTTTTCCGTCACTGCGACGTCTTCCATTAGAGATGAAATTAAATTCGGCTTTAGCGAGGACTCTCACTTGAAGACAGCAGCCGCAAACTTAATATAGAATTAGAGAAAAGAACTCAGCTACTTTACCTGGGCATAAGAGGCGTCTTCTATGCTCGTTCTTTGGTCGAGATAATTTGATCTTATTAGCTTCAATTTGTCAGCAACTTCAACCCTTAGCGTCAGATTGGCCTCACCAGATCGACTATATTCACTTGTCAATCTCAAGAAGCAGGAATTTAAGAGGGCCAGAAGCTTACGCTGGGGGCACACGAGCGTTTTTTGACGTGCGTTAATTGACGCATGGCCGCAAACTGCATTGAACTCTATAGTACGCCCGCAAACATGCGTTATTTTATCGTACGTTAAAATCAGTCAAAATTCAATGCTGTTTGCGGTCATGCGTTATTTAACGCACGTCAGAAAACGCTCGTGTGCGCCTAGCCTTATTTGTGCTCCCAACGCAATTGAGTTTTCGGGCTTCTCAAACGTCATCGGATTACGATTTACTTAATCCAGAGCAGTGAATCGAACGTTCGAGATAAAAGTCCATCAGAAGTTGATACCAGTAGGTCAAATTACCTCAAGCAAAAGGAAGAACTGAACAAACTGCCATGCTGCGTTAATGAAGGAAGTTCCGTAATATTTCACAGCTACGGGCTGTTTGACAAACACTGAGAAACACGGACTCCCGTGCACTGCTGACAGTATTTCAGTTCCGTAAACAAACTTGGAAGCACATGAAATACTCGGATATTCAAGCAAGTTCTAAAACAAATTATTATTAAATACTGCAATGATGCAGTGAACTCGGTGGAAAATTGATTTCCGGTGCATTATTTGCTGTGACATTATAAAGGAAGCGCGATGAGATTTAGACGTTTGTCGTCACATCTGAATTTGTGGACAAGTTTAATAACATTTACTGGTCGTCCCAGATGTAAAGCAGTTTCAGCTTTGAGAGAGGCCATTTATTCTGCTGGGGAAACTATCTGACATGTCTTGGTATGTTGCATGTTTATCTCCTGAACTATAACTTGCAGACGCTTGCGATATTACGCATTCGCTTTTTAACTCGGTTCGTACCAAATTACTACAAAGATTCGTTAATATTTTTGAGGGAAATATGGCCTTTGCATCGAGAGAGCCAAGCCTGGTGCATACTGTGTCTTGCATGACCCACGAAGATCATTTGATTATGTATGTTTCAAATAGCGTGTCGCTAATTAAATGTGCTTTTTATCTGCGCTTAGGAAGTTGTGTTTTTGTTGTGTTTGTTTTTTATCTGTTTGTCTGTCACCAAGATTACTCAAAAAGTTACGAACGGATCTTCAACAAAATTTACTGGGATTGTTAGGGATGTTAGGAGAACAGTTGATTAACTTTTAGTAAAATCCGTTCAATCATTTGTTTGTTTGTCTATCTCTTCTTTCTTGGTAACATAACTCATAAAATTACTCACGGACTTCTGTGAAAGTTGCAAGAATTGTTAGGAATGTAATGAAGACAAATTACCAATTTTTTATGACGATCTGTTTGTCCGTTTGCTTGTTTATCCCTACACGTGGTTTTATGTTTGTCAGCAACACAATCCAAGAAGGTTTAAACGGATCTTTATGAAAATTGCAGGAATTTTTAGAAATATAGACAGACACAAATAGCCAATATTTTTGGTAATGATTGGTTCATCCGTTTGTGTGTTTGCCATATTGTTGGGCAGAAGATAACTCAAGAAGTTATAGACGGGTCTTCATGATATTTGTAGAAATTGTTAACAATGTTACAGTGCACAAATGACCGAATTTTGGTGATGATCGGTTCTTTCGTTTGTGTGTGTAACTATATTGGTCGTAGTTTATGCCAGGATATAACACAAAATGTTACGGTGGGATCTTCAAGAAAATAAAGGAAACTATAATTTTATCAGGAGGCATAATTGACCAAACCACGGCGATAATAAAAAAAGAAAATCCTGGTTTTAGGACCAACATGATTTGTCCGTTAACACTGCATTGGTTGGCGGAGCTATGAGCGTTTAGGGCCTCACAGCGCTCTAGTTTTTACTAGGAAGATAAGCACTGCATGCAGTTAATTCTTCTACAGTTTGCTTATATTTGTAAGCCGTGGATTACGATTTCAGCAATGTAGCTACGATTTGTGAGGAATGTAATCACAGAGACTACAGTTGTAACTCTTTCCGTCCTGATTAGATATAGAAATTACCTATGCTTTTTCAAGCTTTAATTCTGGCCACACCACTAATATTGACCCTCTCTCGAAGCACATACACACAGCAACTTGCTCTAAGACTCTTGCGACTCTGCTTTGGATAGTTAAATTGCTCTTTTCAAAGCTTTAATTCCCGCCAAACCACTAATATCCAACCTTCCTCGTATTACACACACACCACAACTTGCGGCAAGACTCTTGCAGCTCTGCTTTGGATGGATAAATTACGCCGTGGCAGGCCGGAATTCCGACCACACCGCGGACGTACAAAATCGGGCCTTTTTCTCCACTTCCGCGGACGCGATAGGAATAACTCCAGAGCTGCGCTCTGTACAATCTTGTGTGACGGTTCTTCTTCTTCTTCTGCTCTCGCGAGATATTGCCGAGAGTAAAGTTTTCTGTGCGCTTTGTTCAGCCAACGCCAGTGCCATGAATTACTCTCGTTCTCCAAATAAGGATTTTCCTTGCAAATATGGCGCTTGCGGCGGGGATATTGCGTAGCGGAACACGAGTGAGGTCGTTGGGGAAGATGCTACCAAATCACACTCTCCTGCGAGCATTAATATGCTCCCTCTCTCGTTTAATTACGGAGACGCTTCAATGATTGAGGAGCGGAAGCCCTGTATATTGGAGCTGCTGAAAATTTCCAGCTGGTCTAGTGCTTAGAGGACTGCGAGACTGCAGACTTCTCATTCTGACTTCTGCTAGAGTTTTGGTGATTAATAAAAGTAGCCCAGTAAGTTGCGTCTTCTCTGCAGACAAGCTTGTATAGTGTTAAAGCAAGGACTCAACAATAAATGGTAACGTCAGTTAGACCGTACACCCCAGCTAGGAGATCCACTGCACTCGTTCGTGCTGCAGACAAATGTTCGCTGGCCCAAGATAAGTATGCTGCTACAGTCGATCACAGTCCATCAGAGCTAAGGCATCAAAAATGGAAGGCTCATGCGACTGCTGCGACCCTCCGACCATCCTTATTTCTTGCTAGCGTCAGTATCCCGCAATAGTGTGTGAAATGCAGTGGCCTACTTCAGCTTTCTGAACCTTAGAGGCTCTCAGCTCTCTATAACCCCCCCCCCCTTGGTCTTCGCTATATTCAGTGATTTTCAATATACCTACAATGACTGCACAGTGAAACAAAATCGTATAAAATAAATATGCAATAGCTAGGTTCAGCTCGACGACACCATTTAGAGTGTTTGGGCTGCTTTGCAATGGTAGCTCCTGGACGCTTGGTATTGCTGCAACAATCAACATGCCTATTTTAGTTTATTTCATGCGGTAATTGCAAATTGTTTTTTTTTTTTCAAATTTATGGCTCAATAGTGTATTTCTTGCACTTCTGGTGTAGACAAAAGAACGAGGAATGTAGCCTTAATGAATGACCCATCAAAGGACAAGTGCAACACCCCTTAAGTTATCACTTAAAAAATTGTCATGAATTGTATACAGTTGAAGAGGTAGCGCTACTCCATATCTTATGAGCAATACAAGAGTTTGCACGAAGCTTTGCGCGTTATAATGTGAATATAAACCAACCTTATGCATAGTTTATGCATACTATATGGATGTATATGTGCATAAATTAAACGCGTAGTTGTGCCTCAGTTTTGTCATTTCGTTAGCACAAGCTGTTTGCTGGACATGAATTGCTGTGTCCTAAATGTCCAGGGAAAAAAAATTAAAAAAAGGACAGACTGGACCAAAATTCACTTATGTCCCTCCTCTTGACCAGTAGGCGCCTCTGCAAATTCAATTGAGTCATGAAGAATTGCTCAGCGGTCAGCCGATGGCCCAACCACGTGCGGATACAAATGCTTACATGCCAAAACTTTGAGCTGCACTTCTGCTGCTTCTTCTTCATCCTTCTCGTTGATATTTTGTTGTTGGAACTAAGATAAGTGGCTGATCCTCTGATCAATAATTATTGCCAAATATTACGTGAACGCCCGTACATTGTTCTGACTGATCGTTTTTCTGATCTATTGCATCTGTTTGCTCGACATTCGTTTTAACAATTTGGAACAAAAGGTCATCTCATATTCATACAATCAATACCCTGTTCTTTCCTGTGCTTTAAATAAATTAAGATAGGAAATGTTACATTTTTAAGCTAAAAGAAAGATTGGTCTGGATTTAGATCGGCGTATTCATGATGGAAAATGTTCAGAAGGAAGAAAGTTGCAGCCTGACGCATTCTCATGCCTTGTGAGTGTTATTTAATGGCAATTTCCATGCCAGGAAGGTTTCGTTCTAATCAGAGCTCCCAATCACGAGTTCCTGATCAATTCCTGGTATTTGTGTGCAGTAATTGATTATCAATTCTGCAACTTCACTTAGTCGTCTAAGTGGAAACCGAAGTTTATTGCTCAGTAACAAGTCGCAAATTGCAGGGAGAATAATTCAGTGGATGTGGTTAATTATGTAGTTTAGAACTGCCCTAAATATTCGCAGATCTAACGCGCATACATGCACTTTGTAAACGGTGATAATGAAAAGTTCTTTTCTAAATGTCCGTTGATTTAACTACTGGACTCATGGTGATAGTGAAACTCTGTTGTGGGTGCTGGTAGACTGTGCGACTGACTATACATATAGTAGTGTTGGCGATAGTGACTATTCTCGATGTCCATAGTTACTGTATTATCACCATAACACATAATGATTGGTGATAGTGAAACTCTGTTCTAAGTGTCCATAGAGTTTTCGACGATACACATGGTGATCAAAAGAGTGGAACTGTATTCTCAGTGTATAATCTGCCGCTTGGTTTGTCATGTCAAATGATAGTGAGCATAATCGGTAGTAATTAATGGTTCTCATTACTGGGTAGTTGTTGTTCATTAGACGAACCTGCAAACTTGACTGCCACTACACACTAACTAAACAACGTTTATTGCAGCATCAGGCAGTGCAAGAGTTTTAAATCCAGAAGCCTATAGTATATAGGTTAAACCATTAGGTTACACCTTATTAATAAGAATGGAACCCGCAGTAATATTTTTCTGAATTGTAAGGCGTGTGGTTGTATAAGTGCTATACCTCTCTATCTAACAGACGTTCTACACCTCATATCACCAGAAAAAATAATGTATTTCTTGAGCACTCTCAGCATATTGCTTGATATTCACTCAACCGTCTAAAGCACCGAATCAACAACAAAATCCTCATCGGAATTACATTATTTTTAATTTTCTTTAAAGTTAACACTTTGCACTTCATGAATTACTCTCTCCGAACACCATAGCGTATGCACAAAGCGTCTACAATTCGTATACTGCGTTCAAAAAAACTTAACTTTAACTTGTCTGGGGCTTCAATCATGGATTTTTGTTCTTCTTTTTAGATCGAGTTTTGGACAGTAATTCCAACGGATAATGCTTGGGCCGGCCTCAAGCTCAAGTACAGTACCCTTGTGGCGGACTGAAAGCACAAGATTGAAGTTCTAAATATGTTGAAGCCAATCAAATTAAACTATCGCGATCGCAATGAGCGGATCCTACTCTGCCTTGTAACCGGCTTTGGGCAGGAGTTACTCATTCGTAGGAACTCAGTTATCGTGACGAAGGGCCATATTCGCTCGCCAGCTCGTTCTCTGCCCCCAAAATTTCATAAAGCACAATGTTCAAGTAGAATGTTCTCCAATAAAAATTTTTGTGTCCTACAGCCGTCTTTACTCGGCCAACTCGCGCTCTGCACTAAGCACTTACTAAAATAAAATATTTCCTAACGGAATATTTGTGGCCACCAGCCATGTTTGCTCTCGTGCTGTGTACCAAAAATTTATATAAGTAGAACATTTCGCCAGGGTACGCAGCAGGGCCGATCGCACAGCCCGTAATATTGCCCTATGGAAGGGCCTATAGTCTTAGAAGGTTTGCCGCTATCGGTTCCCTATGGGGCATTAAGAGGTAAATGAGGGCAACCCTCAGCTTACTCTACAGTCATTCTCTTAGCCAAATATTGACATCAACCATAAGTGGGATTAAATTTAGCGACGGCGCTCGCTGAGAATTTCCGGAGGCCTTAGTTTGCTTTTCTATTGAATGGGAGATGGGAGGTAGATTGGAAAGTTAATTTTATGGGTATTAATCCCCTCGTATTCATGATAAGAACCGGTTCACTCTAGTCTTTGTCTAATTTACAAAACTCAAACAACTAATTTCTTGTTGATGAAAGTCTCCTGATGCACACAGAACTGGAAAAACTTAGGAACAACATGTTTAATTTATTGACCCATTCTTCATTAACGGAATAAGGGCTATAAGGCACATGTGAAGTTCCATAAATATCTTAAACGCCAATTAAGCCACCCATGTATATTTTATAAGACTAAGATCAGTATTTTATGGTTGTATACTACTTTTCGGTAATAAGTAATAATATGTAAAGATCAATATTTATTATGATGCGTGCAATTGAATCGTGAAAAAAAAACGAAAGAGTCTGTTCGAGGCTGCTGGGAAAAACTCTATCAAAATGTTACTGCTGGTATTCTAGATTATTCAATTGTGTTACTGTATATCATAAATAATATTTTGTGAGTTACGGTGCAAGTTATGGACGAATCTTTACGAAATGTAATGGGATTAATAGTCATGTGAGAAAGAACCAATGATTAAGTTTTGGTGAAGATCCGTTCAATCTCTTGTTATTCTGTTTGTTGATCTGCTTTTTCTTGGCACAATAACTCAACATGCTATGGACGAATTTTTATGAACTTTGCACCAATTGTTAGGTATGTCACGAAAAGTATACGACCAAATTTTTATGATGATGTGTTAGTCTGTTTTTCTGTCTCTGTGTCTGATTTTATGTTTGTCAACAAGATAACTGAAAAGGTTATGAACGGACTTTTATAAAACTTGTAGAAACCGTTGGAAATATTGAAAAAGCACAATTAACCAAGTTTTAGAAGTGATTGGTGGTTCCGTTTGTGTGACTGACGAATGTTTGTCTCGGTGTTTGTCAGAGCACAACTCAAAAACTTACGGACGGATCTTCAAGAAAATCACAGCGACTGTTTTAGTTGTCAATAGGTACAAATAATGAAGTTCTCCCTGGTAATCCTAGTTACCTATTTCAATCCTTCGTAACATTTTCCTTGGCGGAGGTATGCGCTCGCAGATTGCTCTAGTTATACATCCGTCCTCCACACTTTTCACTTTCGTGGATTTTCAAAAACCGTGATACTACCAATACAAACTTTTCTGCATTAGAACTTTCCCACCGCTGGAGCGTCCCGGGGCCTACGCCGTTGTTTACGGCGGGCAGGAGCCGCGGCGCCACATTTGTCGCCGCATTTAAGTGCTGCGCTTTTGAGAGAATTGCTGGCAGTTCATGCGAAAATATCCAGCAGTGTTGCCATTAAAGCTCAGCTCCAATTTGACGTTGACTGAGTTGCCAGAAATGTCTCTCTGCCGTCGAAATATTTGCTGGAGTATTGGTGTAAGAAAGCGTTCGGGAAGGATTTTGTGGCGTAGTTCCTTTATGCCAAATTAATGGACTTTGAGTTTAATAGCAGTAGAGGGTAAATAGCTAGACAATTATTTTTGTCATTTAAATAAAATAGCATCCAAATATTTACCGCTCATAGAGTTTCTCGACCTCAATGACATCACATGGCACCCCTACCAATTCTTCTAATTCCTTTCTCTCATACCCATTTTGTTATTATACCCAAACATTTTTTACTGTTCAATGGACTTCGGGTTATATTTCCATCCTGTCACACGGATTTCGGAGCATTTTTCCTCTTTCCTGATGGCTTTCTTTTTCTTTTGCTACTTCGACTTGTACTCTTTATGGTGTGTTCTTTCTCTTGAACTACTGTTTCGTTAAACTGTGTTCCATGCAATGATTCCCAGTTCCCTCGACATCCTCTGCCTCTTCCTTTTTCTTTTCTTGAATCTGTCGTGCCTCTAAGGAGCTTTAATTAAGTCATTACTAAATAATTAATCAAGACTGTGAAACTTGTCATGTGTGTGGAAGTCTATCTCTAATTCTCTCCCTAAAGAATAATTAATTAATATCTTAATGCTTACGCTTACATTGTTAGCATCGGTAGCTAAACTTATCGAAACTCCACCTCTTCTTTTCATGAGCAATTTTCATTTAACACGGAACGAATTTAATTGCGATATTTCTTTCATTACCTGCAATGCTCTGTGCTAAGCATTAGCATAAGAAAAATATAACGCTCCAACATTAATTTTTATCGTATTCGCTGCAGATAAAATACAGCGATAATTTCAACGGTGCAGAGATTTTATTAAGTAATGTAAATGTTGCTCGACGTTTGGGCGGGTTCATTTTCTAACAGATAATAAAAAACTTGTGTTGAATTAATGGCCGAGAACTTTCACTAGTCGGAAAGATGAATACTGATTCTTGTCTTGATTTTTAGCCGTGTGAAAAGTAGGATCGGGAAGCTTTGTCGAAGTAGAAGCGCCCGTACTTGCTTTTTCCCGTATTTTGAAATATATCATGAAAAAAGTGCTGCAGTACTTCCTCCATCACGGAATCTGAGCTAGCAGAAACCTCAAATTAGTGTAATAATAAATGACCTACGTCTATTTTCGACTGCTAAAAATACCAGTGATATTTAAAATAATGTTCTGTATGTTTGTTTATTTGTTTGTCTGCAGTAAAGCTTTCACACTCCATGGAATGATACGCTTCTAGTACAAAATTATGGATGGGATTTGTGGGCAACAAATTGGTTTTTACAGAGCAGTTCACACGTTAATATTTTGAACGTGTTCTTTCAGCTAATTGTCGGAATACTTGCTGCGTCGTATAAAGAGGAGAAAGGTGCACATCTGCAAGAGTTCTAAGGCACTCACAATAGAAAGAGCTTAGACCGCAACAGTATTTGACTCTTAGGTCTGACGTTGTCGGCCAAAAGTGGGCAACGGAAAAATGGGATTTTCTTAAGAGCTATGCTTTTCCCCTATCGAATACTGAAGAAAAAAATTCCAAGGTACTCAACATTTTTCTTGAGGAGAAGGTATCTTGGATACGGCGGGGACGCACTTGGGCGCTTGCCTGCATGGCCGTGTCTGGACATGTTAATAATAGCTCTTGGGAAAATACCATTTTTCCCATTTGGCTGCCAGCGTCAGAGGCCACTTGGACCTAAGAGTCAAGTACTGTTACGGTCTATGGGGAGAGATATCAGAAACGTCACTATAAGTGCAATGTCTTCAAGTCAACTGGCCTGGCGACAAACATGTCAGCAATTCTCTAATGAGAGACACAGCTGTGCCTACAGGAAAAGAACAATAGATTGAGGCGATTAGCATAGATAACACATGTTCAAAAGACTGTCATGTATTCTAGCCTTAAAAAGCATTGAAACTAATATTTTCAATACAAAATGATCCAGAAGGTCAATGGTGACATAACAGCTACGAAAATAACAAACGTCTAATGGCCCCTTCACTGAAAGGCTCGATGGTAACATGCCTTATTTATGGGTACAGAAGTGGTACAGAAATTCAATCATGTACGAACCAAACGACATTTCCATCTAACGTAGAGATAGCATTGTATATAACGCCGTAAATGAATACACTGTTCATTTATAGGAATAGGTTGCACTAAGCTTTAACGTTGTAGATGAAACACGCTGTTTCTTATAAAGTAACGATTAAGCTTTACTAATTATTAACGTTGTAGATAAAGCACGCTGTTCCTCATAGGGTTAAGGTTAAGTTGTACTAAGCTTTAACGTCGTAGATGAAATACGTTGTTCCTTCTAGAGTTATGATTAAGCTGTAGCTACTAAACGTTACCGTCGTAGATGAAGTACTCTGCTCCTATATAGGATTAAGCTGCACTAAACGTTACCGTCGTAGCAGAAATACGCTGTTCCCTCTCTGGTTAAGCTTTAGTTGCGTTTATCTGCCTCTGCACTGAACGGCTCATAACATCCCTCACGAGAGGGCGCGCTGCTTAAGTTGTTGCCTATTAAATTTCTATTTTGTGTAGGCCGCGAGGCCGGCATTACAAAAGTTCTGAGTTGTTTGGCAAAGCCCAGCGTTCATTTTGGGCAACCGTGCAGTGTTGCACTTAAAGGAAAAGAAGAATTGATGAGATTCGCTTAGTGATGTTGTCGCCGATAAATTTTAACTGTTGCATTGCACCTGAAGATCGTCAGTGAGGTACTGGCACTACATTAATCAACCCCGTCCACACTAGACATTAATCTATTAATTACCATAGAAATACTATATGGAACCTGTCCGAATTGTAAGAGATTGAGCATTGCCGCCAAAACTACATACTTGTTTTGATTGCTGGCCCATTTACAGATCGCAGAATTGCAATCATAGAATGAATTATATTGGTAACGTGCAGCGTATTTTTTTCTGTACTATGACTATTTATTTTATTTCAAGATTTTTCCATTTTCATCACAGATATAGGATGAAAAAAACTTTTACACCACATAATTATAACACGCACCGTAATTCAAACTGTAATATATCTATTTTTTAGGCTGAAACTTCTTTTTATCAGTATAGGATAAAAAAAAATGTAAAAACTAAGTATCTGTCAAAAATTGTGCTACTTTGCTACTTCTTTTTAGTTTAGAACCGGTTAACACAATCTGCAATGCCCACTAGTGTTATTTCACAAACCTATTGTAACCCTTGTACTTCTAAGAAAGTTACGTGTAACTATGAACACCTCAGGGGGCTGCCCCCCAACTTCGTAAGGCACTGCATCCAAGTGAGAAATACATGATGTTTGTTTGTTCATTCCTATTCATCTATTATTATATTTCTATTTGCTATTTATCCATTCGTTGTAGAACAGCATGCATCTACCTTAAGGGTCTTCGGAAGAAGTCCAGGTGACGTTGTTCACGTCACCCCACGTGTGTGGAGTCACTCTGCTTTGTGTCTTCTGTGGGACTGCAGTTAGCGACCAAAGAGAGAGCCAGCAGCGAATTATCTCTACAGTGCACGTAACCGCTGACCGCTGGTCTTTCTGGTATTCTTCATAAATTAGAATCTAACAAATTTTTTGACTCTACAATTTTGATGTCAGTGGCGTTTCGAATATGCCGAGGCATTTTGTTAAACACTCTTGCTCCCCTTACATCGAAGATATTGGAATATTTTGTGGCCCCTGCTTTTCCAACATCTCTACTTGGGATGCGTATATCACAAGTCCTTCCAGTTCTTTCTGAGTTTCTGGCGGCAATCCGCTCATGCACATTCACAGTGATACGTTCCAAAATTTTCCAAACATATATGATTGTGAATCACTCGAATCTTCATTGTATTGAATACAAATGGAGACAGCTAACTCGTTTGTGGTAATCGTACCCATGCAACGTGCGAATTCTGGCCGTGAACAATCGTTGGATACCGTCGACTTGTTCTAGCTTTTTTCTTGTACTCGGCATCCAAAGTGGAGAACAATATTCTATTCTCGGAAGAATTAACTGTTTTCGCACCGCAATTAAAAAAGTTATAACCGAAATCCAGTTCGTATTCTCGAGCGCATAAGAGAAACACCAGCCTTGGTAGGCGCATGCAACGAGGCTCGTGCCAGTATCTTCTTCGGTGCGCGGCTAGACGTGCTACGTTTGGGACACACTTTGCTCGATTTAAATACTGCTAGCTAAGACTCGCGTGCATTGCACATACACAATGAAAATAGAAAAAGAGAAAACACTATAGTCTGACCATTTTATGAAGGCAGTTCGGTCGTGGTCAAATTCCTTTACAGCGGGGCCAATATTGTGAATATTTCTGAGATTTCTTTATATGCAGTTAGTGGGCGGGGCTAAGATATGGGCCGAACAAAATCTCAGATATATTCATAGAATTGGCAGCGCTATACCTAGAGGAATTTGACCATGACCGAACTGCCCTCATAAAATGTTCAGGCTATAGCGGGCTTTTACCTGACCAAAATATAGGCATGCCTGATATCGCTCCCAACCGTGGTAAAGAATTTGGTGAAGCGCGGTTGGCTGTGGCGAGCAGTGACGTCACAGGTGATTTTATTTTAGCTACGAATGACCGCACTCGTCTCATTCTTCACAGTAAAACTGGCCCATCAGGACCGTGCACTCGTGTAGCAGATAAAATTTCATGCTATTTTCGGAATGCAATAGAAGCAACTATGTATGTATACTGATAGTAGAAGAAGCAAATAAGAACGATAAACAACAGATAACTAGAATATAACAATAGTCATGGCAGACACTCAACAGCCCCCCGCTCTGGCTTGCACGGACAAAGAACCTGCACTTGCAGCACAGCATGGCCTCCCACGCCAACAGACAGATGGGCACTGAGACCCAAGTGCTAAATGGGTTGCACGCGGACACAGTCACGGTAGAGACACATCAGTCGCTATACAGCACCGCTTTCGCTTTGCTAAACGCGAATTTCGAAATAATTAGACAGATGCCATTTTGCAAATGATTACAGTCGGGTATCAAGCGATACTCATATTATCTATTGATAGTACACGGATAGCACGTAACGCACACAGAGGTGGTGCTGTCCAGTGCCTGAGATGGCGTAATGGAACAGCATGGTGGGACAGTGATTGCATTTATGACGTAGGTACATTCTTATTTATGTCCGGTCATGGTTCACTCTTCAGTAATTGATTAAATAAATACTACGTCTCGGTGAAAATGTGCTAATACCTGACTTGTCAATATCAGTCGCTTGTAAAATATTTCTGATGCCCAAAAACTAGGTTCTTACTTCAATATTTATTATGCTATATTATTATTATTATTTTGCTTACTTAATTGCCTCTTCAAAGGACCGGCCACAATATTTTTACTGGAGGGTACGTTAGTGTCATTAAAAATCAGACTGAGAATTAACGGTATCTGTTACGTTTCTCTTTTCGATTCGTTAATATGATTTATTTATTTGTCTATGCACAGAGGCGGTTTTCATTATTTTTTCCTCAGTGTACGCAAATCTGACCGTGAGTTTTCTTCAACTTTGAAGAAAGCGAACCAGGTAGTACTACGCGGATTTTTAACACTGAAAAAGCAGCCCCCATCACAGCAAAGTACCCAACCGAGTCTGTTGACGCAAGGGGCGCGCAGTGCCAGATGACGGATAGTGGCTTACTTTCCAAAGCCGCTATCATGAGTTTGGAAATGGAATCATCTTCTGTGGACGCCCGGTTAACTTTCAGAGCTGGAGAAGTGATGCTCTCCTAAAGTTTTCCAGATAGCAATTTTGAGTGAAGACTTTCCTTGGAGCAAGCAACAGTGACGCGCCGAACAGGGAAGTGTGAGTGAGTCGCCTTCGCATCTGTCTTTCGGTTTTACTTTCGCGTGACGGGGATGAATTCGGCGGGAGAGCGGCTTTCCTGAGTGTGAACTTAATGCGTCTTGGTGCGAACAGACTCGAGTGAATATGTAATTTTTGTCCAAGGTAAAGTTCACTTGGATAAACTTAAGTGTTTTTTCTTGATGGTGCTTTATAAAGCCCAACTACTGTGGTTGGGCTTTATAATCTTGATAAATCTTGATAAAGAGAGTGTGTTATAAGTTAAATGTAAGTAAAAAGTTGTCATGATTGAGGAAACGAACAGACTCGAGTGAATATGTAATTTTTGTCCAAGGTAAAGTTCACTTGGATAAACTTAGGTGTTTTTTCTTGATGGTGCTTTATAAAGCCCAACTACTGTAGTTGGGCTTTATAATCTTTATAATCTTTATAATCTCTCTTGATGGTGCTTCATAAAGCCCAACTACTGTAGTTGGGCTTTATAATCTTTATAATCTCTCTTGATGGTGCTTTATAAAGCCCAACTACTGTGGTTGGGCTTTATAATCTTGATAAATCTTGATAAAGAGAGTGTGTTATAAGTTAAATGTAAGTAAAAAGTTGTCATGATTGAGGAGACAATGAAAAGAGATATCATTGAGAGAATGGCACTGCGTTGAACCACTACTAAGATGAGAGCTAAAAACACAGATGAGATGTAGGTTAGAGGTAGATGGAGATCAGACATTCGGCATGGCCGGGTTTGGGAGGTTGGCGACATGGGCTCAATTTCCTGGGATGTATTCAGAAAATGCCTCGAATGTGAAATTTACATTACAGGGTAAACCATATTCTCGAAGATGATGTGCTGTGCCAGAGTTCAACAGAGTGGTTGTAACTGCTCAAGGTAGCCTCCGAGCAGCCTGCCTGTACATTCTTTGAAAAAGTAGCACCTACCATTGGTAGCGTTAATTGATTGCAATAACGGTGGTACTGCAGCAACTACTCTCATATTTAATTGCAATAATATTGATGTCGATCCTAGTCAGTAAAGCAATTTAGATGCAATCTTTGCTCGATAGGCGACGTAAGTAAAGGGTGCAATGCCAATTTGTTTCGGAAATGCGAAAGATTTGGTTTATTTAGGTTCTGCTTGGGCTTCAATAAAATTCTGCAAACGAAAGAATCGGCTTTATAATATAATGATAAACTGTTCCAACTCATGTAAGCACTCTTCCAATAACTTGTTACTTTCGTTAGGAAGGTAGTTCGGCGTGGGCTCGGTCTATGTAATGGAGGGCAACTATATGGATTTCAACTAATATTTATATTGAAAACAGCAACATTTTGAATACTTAGAGATTTAATTCTACTGGAAAATCGGTATTTTAGCAAAACTGTTTTACTATTTTAATCATTTTACATTGTGACAGTTATGCCGAGGTCACACTCAGTTATCGTACGTGCAAGCAGATGCAAGGATGTATAGCTGGCACGTCGTTCATGCAGGGGTATCTATGGTACTGACTTCAACTGTATATCGGAACGGCGCGCGAGCTGCTCATCTTCGCATTAAGTTGTACGTGTTAGACATATAGGATCCCGGCATTATAAAAGATACTCATAGTTGCGTGCTGTTTGTTTTAAAATCGTTAACCATTAAAAACTGTGAAGTCATGGCTGTAATGATGCGTATTATTGTGTAATTTTAAGATATTTCCAACATTTTTTACTGCGCTTCAGTTTTTGGCACAAACAAGATGATTATATGCTCAAATTATCACTTTTTTCTAAATCTTGTTACAGAAGCAATTAATTTGAGTGTTTCATGAACTATAAATTGCCAGCAGTTCGCTCCAACGCCGTCAAAAATACAGCATGCTGCGTAATGCCGTCTTATGACTTAGCTCTATCATTCGTCAGCGTAGCCGCCTTGTTTATTAGACGACGAGTTTTGACGGCAGCAAAGGTCTATGGTGTGAACCCGGCTAAAAAAGCACCAATTTTGCTCATGCTAAAAATTCCTTTATTCATCTAGACTAAGCTGGGATCTTTTTCAGTCCTAGACATGCTCTGAGATACAATAAAGATATTCTATTTAAGAGCTTTTCCATTCATGAAGTTTCCAGCTCCCCTATACTGATCAAATGCATTAAAACGATACTGAAATAAAAATTTTATTAGCGCAGCAATCAGTCTATAAATATCTGGCACTCTGTTTTGATCTAAGACAACGACCATCAAATGGTTCAAAATTCGAAAATTGGTTATCTGCAAAAGCTTTAGAGAATATTTGTAAAAATAGGGACAATGGAAAAATTTGTGAGAAATACCGACTTCGAGACTTAGAATTCACAACCCTATCTCTCCGATCAAAAAAAAAAAAAAGAAATGAACGACTAACTGGAACGAGCCCTCATATACGAACCGATTACCCCAAGAATAATCGTGATTAATTATTTTGAGGAATTAATACTTTGGATAATGTTTTACCGTTGTAAATAGATTTTCTTCTTTTGATCGATTACTTCAGATATTTACAGGTGAGTGATACCATGACAGCTATATACGGTATAAAAACAGCTATTGTTTAGAGTTTCTTCTGGAGATAATCATGTAAGACCTTTTCCATCCTATGTTGTTATTATGATGATATCACAGAACTTTTAATAGAAGCTGGAAGCAAACCCTGACACGGAATTATTAATGAATATATTATTAAAAATATACTCGTCAGTGTGATAGCTATAATATGCATTTGAGATTTATTATAGTGGTTTGAATCAACAGATGCTGGTTGTGCTTTCAGCGTCAGCAATATGTCCATGTGTAAAACTGGAGGCAGTGATCGTAATTAGAGAAAGAAAATTAGGAGTCTTCTCATTACTTCAAGGCGCTCTATTGATTCGATGCTCCCAGCTCGTCTCTCAATTAAATAAGTTTTGCTTGTTCCAACTTTTTCTTTACTTGGAAACTCTTCTCCAATTATAGCCGAGCCTTCAATATTATGATAACATGGCAATAATAAATTGCGTTGAATCGTGAATGCAACTCAAATATTTAACGAATAGAAAGAACTGATCTGATTGCAGTTTTAATTTCAATAGTTTTCTCGTCTGTAAACTTTTGAGTGACTTGTCTTAATCCCTTGCAATTCTTATGTACTGACTGCTGTGGCTAGACATAGGTGAGGACTTTCTAAATATTATACATATGAGATAAATTTAATGAAAAGTTAACTTGTTATGCAGCTACTGTAAATGCAAATCACCGTTTAGGAGTTTCATAGAAAAACTAAAGCTCATCGCAGCGTTACTTTCGGATTTTAGTTGAAAAATTACCAACAATGATTTTACTTGCATGAATAAAGTTTAACGCTCTTTCATTCAAGCTGTATTGCTTTACTTGAGAGGTTCCAGCTGTATTGTTTTACTAGAGAGGTTCCAGTTGTATTGTTTTACTAGAGAGGTTCTTACGTCTATTGCATTCCTTATGGAGGAAGCGCTTTTTTGTCGATAGTAAATATAGGGCTAAAGATCTGATACATCACTTAATATTTTGAAATTTAAATGTCTATTATAAATTAAGTAGCGTTTATCTAACTGACCATCACTTGGTGTGCTTGAATCAGTTTGTAGGATTTATTTTTCACAATGGTCGATTTTTATCAAATTTAGTTTACGAAGCAGTGCTCATCATAACGCATACCAGATCTCAATGTTGCTAAATTTCATTTTGCCAGGTAGGAACCTACATTTCGCGCGGTTGCGTAAACACCAGGGAATGGAGTTACAGACCAACGCTCGCACAAACTTGTGGTTGAGTTTAGGCAAGTTTTGGGGGAGAACTCAAAGTTTTTGGCGCTACTTCCCAAGGGAGCAAACTTTGAAGTTTGAGTGCTGCAACATCTTTGAATTTTGTACCAGACAAATGTCCAGTTTTTAAAGTTCGGTTTCCTTTGGACTAATAGGTGAAGGAGTAAAAAGCTAAATGTTAATTGAGGTTTTTAACTAACTCGTGACCAAAAAATGTACTCCAGAAGATTGAAAAAATGAGCCATTGAATTCCGTGCCATGTTTTCCTAATGGTTCTAACGTTATTATTTGTGTAGATGGAAGCATTGGTAACAAGGTCATATAATTTAAGCTTGAGAGGAATAATGTGTGAGACCATATAAAAAGTTGTAGCTTGCCTCTCAGGTTCAGAGGGAGAGGGAGTGGGGAATGGGTGGGGTTTGACAGCGGGGCGAAGCATCTTCGCTTAGGACATTGGATCTTATACTGGGTCTTGATACCCCATGGGAGTGCCAACTGCCTGTCCCAGGGTACCAAACGCCTGTCCCAGGGTACCAAACGCCTGTCCCAGGGTACCAAACGCCTGTCCCATGGGGTACCAAACGCAGATCTGATTTGTCACAAATCTTGCCTTGTGATTGATATGCTGTCTCAATCATCTTAATTAGAGTTTATGTTAAGAGCTATGTTAAAAAACAAAAAAAAAACTACTTGGTTTCCATATACATTCTTTTTGTAACTTTCTACAGGAGCGGTACTTAATGATTGTGTTGGCCTTCAGACGGTACCAGGAGTGAAAAAGGTTAAAAACTTGGGAGTGTCCAATGTTCTACAGCTATGCCATCGTTAGAGGCAATTTGAATATTGCTTGAGCCACTACACTAACTCGCAAATTGCGAAACACGCAGAGTCTTGATGCAAGTAACGCTGTTTCTAACTTCCACTATAGTTCAGACTTTGACTTTTAACAGGTGAAAAGTACAACTTAATCCACTGGATGGGATAGCGGCCATTGCTTGATAAATTTTTTGTGTAAAACTAACCTCTTCGACACGGCTAATTGTAGCTAGCAGGGTAAAAGTAAATATAATGCCCTCTATGTTGGAATATTAACGTTGTAAAGAGAAATAAGTTTCAATTCACTACCTCTGTTTGGGTCACGGACAGCTAACTGGTTACTTTAAGAGCTTATTTAATACACTCATAGGACATGAACATAACATATTTCTTGTCACTTATAATTATTCATTTACATTTAACTGCAAAAAGTAAATAAGAACTAGCAAAAATTTGTGACTTGGCAATTGAAAATGTTGTCAAAACTTCAAAGGATGAGCCACCGTGCTAGTCTTGAGCATAAATACTGTGTTCGTAGCAGGTATCTGGAGTTACTGTCTGTAGTGAAAATATTAATTCGCGCTTGGACGTCGTTATACTATTGAATATTGCGAGTAACGAAAAATATTTATGAATATTGTCAATACTAGGTCCCCGGCCGTCAGGAATGACGGCGAAGAATTTGTGATGATCCTCTTGCATTGATAACACTTTCGTTACTGCATTGCTAAAGGCATGGCTGAATTACGTAACAGACATGGCTGAACTACATAAACGTAGTTCAGATTCTCTGTAACTGCGACGTGCGCTCTCCGCTGTAGTCCTGCTTATAGCAGCGCAATCCTTCTTTTGCTTCAGTGTTATGAAGAAATACTACTTCATTTTTAGCAGTCAATTAGGATTCACTCATAATAAAAATTTCGGTTCCGTATCATAGATACACCATCAAACAATATAATGAAGACCAATGTGCATTGACCTGTGTGTTTATCTGTTTATTGATCTGTTATTGGTTTATTTCTCCGTCCAATTTCTGTCACGTTTAAAGAAAACGGATAGAGGGGGGGGGGGGGAATTACTCCAGATAGGATACTGTGGCCATCCTCTCACATTTTGTTGAAAAACGATGGCCAAAACCTAGACCAAGTTGCTGGTGATTGGAAAAGTATACGTTAAGCTTTAATTCAAGTGTACTTCTTTTTTACTAGCGATGAAATCTAAGCTTCTCTCATCCTCTCGTACATCCTGGTTCTTACCTACTCTCTTCCCACATCCAAACTTTAGCTGTTCTGAAATTCACTCGCAAACTGAGCAGGTCAACAGAGCAGAGAGGTGAGATATTGTTAAGAGTACTGTACTGTGGAATGATGAAGACGGGCGAAGAAGACAGCAAGAGATTTCGTTGCAGTAATATTTTTTTTCAACTAGATTCCTAATATTGACAAAATGGTTTTTAAACGCAAAGTCAGCTTGGCCGCACACTCCAACGAGAAATCCACAGGCATCGGCAGTGGTACAGATAGAGACCAACTGGTTCCAGAGTAGTAAGTACGACTGCAGTTGACCACGGGTCATGAAGAACTATGGCGTCAATGACGAAAGAGTCAACGATCATCCCTACCAACCTGTTTCATGGCAGAAGGTAAGTGCCCCCACGGTAACTGTGCATACCAACCAAGTTTTCTAATTCAGCGCACCGGGCACCACAAAGGTTGCTCACATGGCTCTGCGCTCGATTGTGGAACCTTTAGCACACCAGTCTAGCGAGCAGGGCGTGCTGGAACTGTTTGAAAAAAAAAAAGGGCTTAAATGATATCATGGCGGATCTATGATACGGAGACAAAATTCGTATTTTGAGTGATGCCTACGGCCTTCTGAAAATGAAGTATTTTTCTGTATCTCACCCAAGGAATCAAGGCATACGCTGCTCAGCAAAACTTAGGCCTACAATGGTCATCACTTATGCAGCTTTAAGTTAGCGGTTACAATGCATCTTTCATCGACAAATTAGCAACGAATATGTGGTGAATGAATAAATAGCTTCGCAAATTCTTCGCCGTCCTTTTTAACGGCAGGGTACCTCAGTATATGCCAATATACTACTAATAATGCATTATATTCTACTTATCAATACCGGTTACCGATAAAATTTGCTGAACTTTTCGGACAGTACTGGTAACCGTTACAATTTTTTGTTAATTATTATTTATCTATCATTTCCCCTTTACGTAGACGAGCGAGAGAATCTTCCGTAAGAATCAAGACTTCCGCACTGCATTGAATAGTTAAAAGTGAAGGGACGACCACTTCCGGGTTTTACTAGTGTTCTTTTCACCTTTCTCAAAGGATTTTTTATATAAGAGACCTTGGGGATTTCGTTGAGCTCCGGCCGCTTGGAAGAAAGAAATGTTTGGATCGCTCGAGGGATTTCTGCTCACTTTGTAGAGATGAACGGCCTGATAACGAACAGTTCGATGCTGGAATTAGACGAATCATTATCAGTAGTTCGCATCTCATTATATGTATCTATTAATTTTTTTTATTTTTAATGTGACGTATATACAGCAAACAGTTTGATGGTAGCATGTGATGAAGCATAAACACAGTGTTTTCAGTGTGAGATGCAACGAACTGTTTTATACTGGACTTACTTGCCGGTAGGAACTTTTGTACATGATGCCGTGTACAGGTTAAATATTCGCTTGCATTTTTATAGATAGCCATTTTCAATATCAATATTGATAATGACATGTACTTGAGGTCGGAACGCTGTGCCAAATTTTAATACACTGAGTCCTGCAACAGCATCGTCTTGTGTATTATGTGTGTATTTTAATATCTCCCTGGATCTGAAGGTTATGTTACTGATTTGAGATACAACAAATAGATTTATAATTGACTGAAATGAGTCATTATTAGAGTTCAGGATCTCTCTGTATCTACAGGTTTCATTATTATTGTGAGTTGAAGCGAACAGGTTGATGGTGGACTTAGATAAATCATTATTAATTGTCAGTTCAATTGCTCACGCTGCTGCTGCCTAACTCCTTTTCAAGCCATCATTCTAAGATCTTTGAAGCTAGAACATGTAAATGGATGGTAGGGTTTGCCTCATATTAAAGAAGCATGCTTCAGATCCATTAGCTGTTGCGTACGTACTGTATCTACAAATTATCTATGGCAGCTACAGTTTGTCTCAAATGCACTGACCACATGACATACCAATTTTTTTTTGTTCGGAGTCACGATGGATTATTTATACCCGCTATTTGTTATTTATTGCTATAATTTGTCTCATGTGTGTTCCTTTTCTTATTATACCTATATATAACTTTATCTCGTAATCTGCTATTACGTTCTATTATTATCAGCTTTTATTATTATTATTTGCTACTATGAGCTGCTCCCAGCATATAATCATTAAGTTTATCCCCAAAGATGGAAACAGTATGAATCCAGCTAGCAACAAACTCGCCTTTCTCCTCAGCCATGTTGTCAAATTTTTTTTTAAAGGGTGCTTCCGTAATCAGCCAGCACACCATGCAGTGAGAAACAATATACTCATATCAAAACAAAAATGGTACGACAAAAACGTTCCAGGACTTGATAATTGCTGGAACGTTGGGATTATATTCCAGATTCGCTGTGCCAAGCTCAGAGCGTCGATGTGATTTTGCTAGATAAAGCACACCTTGGAAATTTGCTGCTGCAACTTCCCCTGCATAATGTCTGGTGGCTTCAAGCATTTCCATAAACAAGAAATCAAAGGTTTTATGTCTGTAGCATAGCGTGCTCAATGCAGCTGCTACAGTATATGTACTCAGCGGGGTATCAAACAGTGCTGTGCTTGGTCAGTACTTACCATTATAATCAATAACATCAAATGTGAAGGCAAGTTTGCAGTCTCTTCGTTATTTACTGACAACACACGCATACAATGCAGCTGTGTACGTCCACTGTAAAAGGTGCATACTGGTAAGTCGATTTAGTAAGTCATAGAGCGCATGATACCATGGCTGTCCACTGATGTGGGCCTGATGACATCTATAATATTAATAGCGTTGTTCCTTCGTTCCTTTGTTCCTTCGTTCCTTCCATCGTGTGTTACGCTCTTCAATAATAGATAGAAGAAAATTGGAGCGAATAGTTTCAAAAGCTCAGCAGCTGTCATCAATCACAGAACTTGGAAGAAAGTCGGTAAAATCTTCAAAATAATGTGAATCAGGCAGCATTATGAAGCGAACGTAGGTATTTATGATACGGCGGGGATCATCAATCGGATGCAACAGGGGCAACAGGGCAAGGTGTTTCATACCGCTATAATAGAATCTGTATCATTGTTTGCCGTTACCGTGAGAATTCCGCCATGATGCTGATTTCCTAATCAAGTTCTTTTCTATGGTGATCGATGACGAGGTGGCAGCAGAAAGCTTAAGTGAAATCCTTATCCCTTTATTATCTGAATGCATGTCTTGCCACATTGGATATTTTGGCGATCCTGTTCCCTTTTGATGGAATTCAGTAGGCAATGATTAGACCATATTGCAGAAGGCTAAATTTCGAATACGATGCTAATCGTTATTGAAAATGAATGCAGTTCGTGCTCTTACTGCTTCTCTTGCCGTTCCCGTGGAGTCTGACATTTATTACTTTTCTCTACATCGAAATTATATTTTCCGATGGTTTACGATGTATACATTTAGCAGAAAATCTGTGAAGCGTAGAGGAACTGATTTTTTCCGGTGTAATAGACGTAGTAATTCTATCTTCAAACTTCTTGGGTGCGAAAATTTTGCTCTGCTGAAGCTATCTCACCGTGTATTCTGGATACGCAGCGGAAATTAAATTCTGTGATGCTTCAGCGCGTACTAATTTAGATGCCATCTAAGGGGGGAGGGGGAGAAGAGTGTGCTGCAGACGAATTGAAGTGTACTGCTCAGAAGAAAGCACGTATCTCTTACGATAATTTCAGTTGGCCGTCGTAGCGTTTTCTTCTATATGTATTTTAGTAAGGAAAGTACAATCAATGAAGAAGTGTGATGAAGAACAAGACGCAAGTCAAAGAAGAGAAGATTCCGCACCGGCCTATATTAGCAAGTATATTGATGGTTATTGGGTGAATTTTTTCACGCGCGGGTCCACTATCGGATTAAACAAAGCAGAATAATGATGGGCTGTTGATCAGTACCCACGGGTCCCAAAATAGTGAGAAAAAATCAAATACGCCGACAAAAAACTGAAATGCGTAAGATTAAGAAGGGCCAACTTAGATGTAAGCTGTGGGAAAGAGAGCTTAGAAAATGTGTGCAAATACATTGGAGAACAATGCAAGGAACACCGTCATGTATCTGCCTATATGCTGACGGAATAAATTCGTGATTAATTTTAGAGGACAAATAAATATAGTAGAAAAGGTTAGGCGAGATGTAAGGTACACGGACTGCGTAACGAAAGACAGGAGTAAGCGACGGACGTATGCTCAGACGGGTTGGGTTAAGTTAGAAGCTCTACCTCAGGTTAAACTATGGTAAGTGAAAACATTTACCAACTGTAGAATATCAACGGGTCCCATAGACGACAGATACCTCCACAGAAGAACAACTATCCCCATATGAGGTTAGCTACCCCTTGGAAGGACAACTACCCACTGGGAGAACAACTACCCCCAGGAGATAAATACCCCTGGGAAGTTAACTACCCTTAGGAGGATAACTACCTACTGGGAGGGCAACTGCCAATATGCACCAATAAACACGATAAAATTGGATGTGCAACTAATTACATTAAAATCCAATAGCAAGCATACCGGTATCAGGAAATTTTCAAAACACTCAAAATAAAGTTAGTAAACCGTGAATATATTCACGGGTCCAGCTAGCATTGATTAAACCTCTACACACTCTCTCTCGGTCTAGATAGCGACCTGAAGTAAAAGAATCAACCGTTTTGAGACGCAGTGAATGCATTTATAAGATAAAAAAAAAAGCGCGCGTGTAAACGAGCACTGGCCAATGGTAAACTGTAACATTAAGTTTAGACAATTTTAGATTATTTCGGTGTCCTAAAATTCAATTATTGTCGTTCGCAGTTGATATTTAGCTACTAATTTGTGCTTCTTGCTGATTAACACTGTCCTTGTATCACCGAAAACAGTTTTCATTTTGCTTGAGGACGCTCTGTTGGCTGGAGAAGACTTCATCGAAGTTTTATCAATTTGGCCTGAGGCCCACTAGAAAATCCGGTGGGTCGTCGAGTGTTGTGTGGTTTCTGAACAAGTATATATGTATTTCGCTGGCCAATGGATGACAACATTTCATTTAGTAAAGCCGAATCAGAGCTTCGATGATACAAGTTTTCAGTCCATGTCATTTAAAAGTAGCGACGGATATCGAGATTCAAAGAACGACAATTTTATGAGAGCTTAGCGTGAAAATGTAAGATGAGGCTACACTGGATGACCGTGTGGCCAGCACTATAACCGTAAAAGAAAAATGGAGCGAATGGTTTGTAATTAAAACGTTCTCATCGAAGCACACGTGACCTTCACCCGTGGGAAACAATTTCCTATAGCCCAAAGCAGATTACTGTTCTTCTTTGGATGCCAAGTAAAAGAATACACCTGAAGCAATTTGAGGGTATTCCTAAACCTATATAACCTAAAACTCAAGGTATGATGTCGCTCGAGTATCACGGATAACTTACTGTCTCTATGTGTAGTCAAAACAATAAAAGTATGAAAGGTTCATGATCATTTACGTTTGAAAAATTCTGAAAGTATCATACTTCAAGTCTCAACGAATGAATTGTTGCCAGGCCTTCAGACTGAACTGGACTTTATTGTAAGACACACGCCTCAACGAAAGTCGGTGGCACCTCAGTGCCAGCAAAATATTCCAATAGAACTTTTCGCACGGCGATAAATCAAGGATGTTCAACAAATAACACCACCGGATATTCGAAATGCTTCTGATTAACAAATTATAGGCTTCAATTAGCTGCTTGTCTCTACTGCAAAAAGAGTGCAAGATAAACTAGCTCTCAGTCGGCCCATCCATTGAAAAAAGACCCGTTGGTCCAAAGCCCCTACCGAACAAGAAGCAATCGACTCCGAGATGACTCCACACAAGTCGTGCAGAGTGCATAACTCCACCTGGACCTCGTTCGGTAAGCTCAAACTTGTATCCAAAGTACAACCCGCCTCAGTTCTTCATCTCACCCCATAACTCCTTCCAATACCGCTATAAATATTCTCGGCAAAATTCACAAAGTTCTAACAGTCCATTCAGCAGCGCAACAACATTTCGCTGCCGCACAAGAAGAACCTGTGTTGCGGGGGCACGCCTACAACTGCGTCAGAGGAGTGACAAGGTAAAGGGAACCTTGATTACGTTGAACAAAAACCGCTCAACCACCGGTGGATTTCTCGGAGCAAACAAGACGCCGTTTTGAACGGGAACGCAGGCTAGTAGTGGAGTTCTTAAAGAAGAAGAAAGCCACTCGTGCAGAGTAATTCTGCAATAAACATTGCTTCGTAACGTTTGATATCTATTTGTAAAGTGTTAACGGCTTCGTCAGGGACACTCATGGGCTTTCTTTTAAAGTAATTGTTTTCTGTAAGCAATATGACCTCATATTGGGATATCGTATGCATGTAACTCCTGGCTTTGCTAGATTTACTAAAAAAAACTCTCTCTTGCAGTTTTTCAGACGGGTAATGTTAACAAAACAATATTTCATCTCGAAGCAATGATTTTTATCTAGATTTTTACTGAAGCCTAATGCAGAAAAAACAGTACCTTGTACATCGATTTTCTTTTACACATGAAGTAAGGAATTGCTGTGCGCCGTAAACCAGAGCACATACTCATGTTACCACAAAGCACATCTGCACAACACGCAAGCGACAAAACATACCAGTGTGGCCAGGAATTCTTACTCGTCAAAAACTTCGTTCACATACGACATGCGGACCAAAAGTTGCCGAAAGAAGCCGTTTATTTAATGCTGTTGCCCCAGAAACTTTCACGAGGTCCCCGCATCTCTTCATACCATCTTCAAAACTTGGTGCCGTATCTCAACTTTGGATTCGTTTCTCGAATACTGCAACTTTCGAATTGCTTTTACGTTTTGGCTTCGAACAAAAAGGGGACCTTTCCTCAACCTCACAGCCATGCCGCCAGAAACTGTAGAGTCTGTCGTCGAAGACTAGAAGCTAATACTTTTTCTACTGAACGCTGTCCAGGTCTTTACTCTGGAAAATGTTATCGAAGTCCAAATGCTCCAAAGTAAGATATTTGGGAGAGGGAAGATTTCGGTTGCATGACTTTGCTTATTTTTGTGATTCCTCTTTCAATCTACTTAATTGCATAAACTTCTTTACAACAATTTTTGGATGAAAAGGATTAATTTCGGTTTGTATCTAATGACTGAAAGTATGTTACTCTTATACATAATATACTGAATTGTATCTTAATGATCTAAAACGGACTGCGCAATCTCTTCTACCAGCCTTATGATACCTAGCTGAGACATCTATGGAGAATTCCAAAATATTCGAAGTATATACCACGAGATCTCTCGAAAGTAGACAATGCATTTAAAAATAGTTGAGGAAATGTCTTGGGTGAGTGCATTGAGAGATTTACGATGTATTACTGAGACACAGAAATATCCTTTGTAGGGCAACTGGATTCTTCGACCAAACATATTTGGTTGTGAAGACCGAAGAAGCTCTAATTCGTCTTACTTAATATAGTACCTACGCACAGTGACTTAATAACTGCTAAATGATTTGAGTAGCAATATTTTTATTTCTAGAATTACGAGATCTAGTTTTGTGCACTATATTGCTTCTCATGTGAGGGTGATTATTAGGTAGCACTATTGCGGAGCCAGTCCAGTTAACTCGTTTGGTATATGATGGCACTGAGCCATGTAGATTAGGTTGTGATTTTATAGCTGTAATATTGCAAAGAAATGAATGTAAACACAATTTTTAATTTAAGCTCCAATATAATAATCCAAGAACACCTCCCGCCTGTGGAGAAATAGATGTTAAATAGATGTTAAATAAATATTATAAAGCACTGACATATCTTGTTCATTCACTCACTCAACGCAGTCGGTCACATTAAGTGGAGGCTTCTCTGTGTGTAGGAGGATCCAATGTCAACTGATATCATGTCACAGCTTATCTTCTCAGTCAAGGAAACGTAAACTTATAATTATGGCAAGTAGCGAATTACTATTGACAATAAAGAATTACCGTACTTTGGTAAGTACAACTCATCACGGACTACACTACACACACGCATGGTATAGTGTAGTTCGATGAACAGATGTAGGGAAGAGACACTAAACATTACTGTTGTCTCTGCATGCGCTCCGTTGCTGTATAATTGTGTGTATTAGTTTTCTTTCGCAGCTCTTGGTAATGCCTAAGTGAGCGGTAATAGTCATTTGTAGGATAACATATAAAACCATGTAATAACTGAACCCCTACATGGCCTCTCTTTGTTGACGCAAACATTGGAAGTTGTTTTGAAGTGAGGTCTAGAGAACAGTAGTCGAGTTCTCTAGATTATATTCTTGCTTTAATTTCATTATTCTACGCAATGAAGAACGTTATTTAGCAACTAAACGTCTGAACGTGTAATGCCTGGGAAACTACTGCACGTTCTATGAATATGCATACAAAATAAAAGAGGTGGCCGTTTTTATTGTTATTTATAACTCCATAAAGTTTCTCCACATGTTCTTTAATTTCCATTTATGTTTCGAATACTGTAACTTATATAAATATAAAAATCCCGTTCTCTTTAAAAATGCTTTGCTTCCTGACGGCTTTTGATTTAGCTCTCAGTTTTCTTTTTCTGAAGATGACGCATAACAGAGTCGGTGAAACTGGTCAATCTTTTTTAACTGTAGGACACATTTCGAACTACTTGAATATAACGGTGTTCAAAATTTCTGAAAATTAATGAGTATTGATAGAGTGATTATTAACATTAGTATACGGTCAACGTGCTTGGGAATATGTCTTAAGGAAGATCCTGAGTCTGTAAGATAACTACTTAAACTTTTCATGATTACAGCAGCACCACTATAGTATTTTAATACAACTTAATTAACCAAGTATATACTTTAACTGGAAGCGATACACTCTTTTTTTTTTTTATTCAAACATATTCAAGAGTCATCACTTAAATACGTTTCCTCCTCTTTAAATTGGCAGAGCGTTTGCTCCCTTGCCAGATCCAGAGGAACCTTTATGACTGTTCTTTGATACGCTTAATGATGCGTCCCAGTATTGCAACGGTCAAGTGGCTCTGACGACAAACCGTCGACATGGCATCATTCCAGATTATATCATTCCAAAAAAACCGAAATATTCCCTTACATACTGATGATCTTGCCATCGCCAGTGCGCTTCTTTCGCCCAATGTATTGGCTGACTCCGAGTGGTATGCTGTTTTATATTCTAGAGCAGTGGTTATTGACCTATTATTTTCTAGAGACATGTTATGTCATGGTGTAGAGACATGTTGTGTTATGTTCTAGAGACGTGTTATACTATATATGGTATATTTTGGTACTTGCTATGTTACTTTTTCGAGACCTAACGTTCTGTGCTGTAGGCCTAGTATTCTCTAGAGCAGTGGTTACTTACGTACCTATTTCTTCCCATTGCCTACGGTGACTCATTATAGTAAATTACCCTTAGCAGACCAATTAAAAATCAAATTTCCAAGGACTGGCGCTAGTTCCAAGCGTGACTATAGCGGCAGGTTCGATTGGACTGTCAAACTCGATTTAAGCCAAGCTACTTAACTTGTCCAGAATGCGGCCAGGATCTTTAGATTTATCACTTGGAATAGTATTCCAAGTGCTAGAGGCAGCAGACTAAACTCTCCATATTGCGGAGAAAGTCTAAGTTCCGGGAAGTCCCACGGGTAACTGATTAAGAGTCAACGTCTGAGACTTGAATCAACAAGTCGAAACCAGGGTACCTGTCTAAAGAGCCAAACAAGTGAAGCCTCGAAGGAATAATTTTGCTGTGCAATCGAACACGCCTTAAATAGTATCTGCCGTCCGTCCTGGAGGGCTCAAGGAAGAACCAGGAACCATCCGCAGCAGGTGTGTTAGGCACAGTGTTGTCTACACTGTGTCTCAATATTTTCTGGGGACAGGTGGCATTGGATCAGCCACAAAGCGTCCATATTAACCACCAAGTCATCTGACACGTAATTAAATAGTATCCAGGGACGGGCGTTGAAGGATTAAAATTGATACCATAATACCAAAATAAGGGCATGGATCTGTAGAACTTGCGTGTTCTTTAAAAAAGGCAAGTCTCTGTGAAAAATCATTTATCGTCCATATTACCCATGTAGTTTCACATTAAGGAATGGAAGCGACTGAATCCTGGCCAAATTATCACCCTGAGATTTAAGGGATTAACCCATTAAGGCATGCAATAAAGTTTTACACCTCTAATTAACAGCACCATCCATACTATCCACTATGACCCCAACTTTAAAACACCAATTCTGAAAATCCCGCATGTAATCACTGCGGCCACTCGCGCACTAAACAGTCGAAATTCAGCTGGCCCATCCCAGTATCTTAGAATCACGTTACTTCTAGAAGCAACCTGTTGTAATTCCACAGAAAGAAAAGCATTGTTCTTCAAAGATATGTCATACTTGTACCATATGTAGACAGCGTCAAAAATGTTCAAGGTCAGGCAGCATATCTTCCACCAAAAACCTGCGAGCAGTAGCAGTTCAAATTTAAACTTGATGTCTGTTGTTCACATCCCCCCCTCCCCCCCCCTCTTCTCTCCGAGTCTGTATCAAGGGTAATCTAATTTTACGCTATCTAAATTTAAGGCGAGTTCACCCATCATTCATCGTAACGCGTTCAGTCATGAAAATAAACACGAGCTGTGCGTCAACTTTTCTGTCTCTGTCCACACGTAGAAGTGTCCTTCATTCAAATGAATGACGCCTCACGTTCAGTTAAGATATCGTTTCTTTACATGGTCTCTTATATATAAATATATTTCGCGTCGATTTGAAGTCATATTCGTATCTTATAATCTTATAACCTGATTTTCATAGGAACAACTTATTTCCAAAATTTTTATAGCCTGATAAACCGATAGAAGAGAAAACAGCACGGACCAATCAGCTGGGCTTTCGAAAAAAAGATGGCGTCCGTGTTCTTGCAACATTTCCAGGTTTTCTAGTTTTCTTGTCTTAAACGGGAGTCAAGAGATTCTGGTCATTTAAGTAACGATAAACATAAATTTTTGCTGACTTTTTCATGGTTTGAGAACGCTATAGAGGATAAATTCAGTATTTATAGGTTCTGTTTACTGAACTTGAATGACGCAGGGCGTTCAAAAAAAGAGACATAAGCTTCATCCTTCAGTCTACCGCGTTTGCAACGCGCCGCGTTCATCAGTTTGAGTGAACGCATTGCGATGAAGGACGTGTGAACATGGCCTAATACTGTAGGTGTAACGGTTGTACTAACTTAGGATCGAAGGAATGAAGGATCAAAAAAAGAAATGTATGGAGATACTAGTATAATTATTATACAGAATCTGCTTATTCCTCCTTGCGTAGTTCATTTACATGGGTAATCCTGACTCTGTGTGTCAAAGACAATATAGTCCCATCCACATTTTTCCTTGCAGTCACTCATTAAAATTTAGTCTCCTGTCATTCCCTTAAAAACCCAATAAATAATTTGTAGCAATATTAGAAAAGCTTATATGTTTATTCCAATGCTGAACTGGAAAACGTTAACGTTGTTATCCCAGTGGTCGGCTACTCGACCATTATTGATTCGAAGCTATTCTTGCAACATGTATCTATTTAATTCAAGCTTGAAAGGGTTAAATCGCATAATATCTGAATTACTAATTCCTTTAAAATTTTATTTATTTCAGTCTTACAGTAAGATTGTGCTTTTATTTGAGACTTTAATATTTAAGAATTGTTTTTGCCCCACAGCCAATACCGTCTCGAAAGAGGAGGCTCGAGCACTCTCGAGGTCATTAAGTTAAACTTCTTGGAATAATTAAAAGTGTTGCCAAGCTGCTGTAGCTCCACGGTTTCATTAGGGAATTTTGCTTCACCTTCGCCCTTTTAGCGTAGTTTTCGAACGAGGCTTAAGTTGACGCTTTGCCAGTGAAGACGTTTCTTTTGTGTCTCAGCACAGCTATTGTGTGTAGCTAATATTGAAGCTTTGCCAATGGCGAAAATGTTCCAGATTTACCACTTTTAAATTTAAATATAGGTGAACTGTCGTTCTAAAGCCCACTGCACGCGAGAGTCGACACACCGAAACGTTTCTCCCTACTCGCTTGATTATGCAACCGCGGGCACGTCTTCGGCGCACCCAAAGTTACACTGCACAAAAAAAATTGCTCAAAATACGAGCCTCAACCTCCGTTTCTTTCCACTGTAGCGTTACTTGCTCAATTTTAAAAATGTCTCTTAAATTCGCGTGAATTTAACGACGTATATTTTAAAGCAATGCGCAAACATATTAAACTGTTTTTACAATCGCCGATATTTTGTTCCAAGAAACTATAGCCTTCTGGAGTTTATACTATCGTGTGTAGCAGGCTTTATTGAAGATGGTAGGACAAATTTAAAACAGCAAGAACACCCAACAGGGAAACAAATAATAAAAAGCACGTTAAATTTACAGACTGCTTTTGCAATGCTTCAGACAACCGTGTTTCGATATACTTGGTAGTTATAATTAAGTACCAGCAAACATAGAGCAATAAATCAAATACCCGTGCGATTGCGTGCAATGATCCATTCGTTTCGTATTTACTCCAAGCAACTAGGAAGCTGTGAATTACGGGGCATAATTTAGTGCTGGTTCAAATTAATGGCCGGTCAAAGTCTCCCAAGTTGCTAGCACCTAAATAAAAGCCTCTGCTTGTGTGTCAGAGGCTTGCCAGGGGGAACTTCAGAGCAAGCTCAAGATAAATGGCTTCTATGAACCCGTGTCCTTTGGCGCTTTGTGCTCCTCTGTACGAATTGCTGTGCGTGATGAGCTGCCCACTTCCTGGTGGGCTTTGAGGGCGGGTGATCTAAAGCTGCACCTCGGCCACCGGGTGGACCCGCCTCGCTGTAATTTAGGCGGATATAAAGGCAGAGGAAACTGTGGTAGCATCTTCGGGGCCTTTCGACATCTCCCTTACCTGAATCTACCCTATCTTCAATACCTGATTCAGGGGTAATTCATTATTGGGAATTGAAAGGCGATATTTGTCATATCCAATCCTCTATGACTTCCTACTCCCAATATGATTGGAAACGTAGCTTTCATTAAAAAGTTTCCAATTAAATCGCGAATCATATGTCACCGGTAATTATTATACTGAGTCCATTTATACTGCACTATAGTTCTTTTTTGGACCGCAAAAAGTTATATTTGGTGTACCTCACAGAGTGTTATATTGCGTGTGCCTCTCTGTGTTCACAGACGTCTCCCTACAGACACCGGAAGCTTAGAAACTAGAACGCAGAAAACCACTGAGCAGTGATGTTAATGAAGGGTTGGCCGTACAAATTATATAGCTACACTGCGGAAAGTGAATCCAGAGCACGTTGTTGACACAGAGCTAAACTGTGATTGCACGTGCGGAACGCGAAATTTAACTAAAGGCATTCGGTTTCGTGAAGAAAAAATGTTTCTGCCAAATATCCCTCTGCACATTCTTAAAAAAAATGGGTTAGAGAGGGTTTTTTAAGCCTATAGATTTTCAGTGGAGGCTTAAAGTTCCAGATGAAACCCAAAGGTTCATGACCGTATTGCTATGCATGACTCAAAAGGTTCTAGAGGGTTCTATTTAGAACCTAAAAAGTTCATTTCAGGTTCTAAAACTTCCTTCGGGAACAACAGGTTCTGATCTAATCTGAATGATGCTTTATGGCAATATTTGGAATCCAAAAGGTTAATTTTAGCATCCAATATTTCATTTAAGACCAACCTGCCCTAAAGGCCTTCGGCAGTGCATCAGAACTCCATTGAGGATGTAAAGAAAACTTACGACATCGGCAGAGAATTGCTCGTTAGGGAACGCGCTAATGAGCTAAGCAGTATCTTCCTCAACAGTTCGCTCGTTTTGTACCTTAATAGGCGTCTTCTATTGGGACAGTTTCATCGATCGAGATAAGCTGATCTCTGGTATGTTTTCGTACAAGTTAAGGCTACTAAGATTAGCTTGCCCTGATGGAACTCTCCCAGTCGATGGATGATACCTCATAGCAGGAACAAACATCCCGCGTAAATGGCAGATCTGCTGTGTTTAATAATCGCCTAAGTTAAGGTCACTAGTAACCCAAGATATCTATCGGACTGTCATCTGAGATCTTGTGACGTCCTGCAAGCTAGCTTGTGGTATCATACGTCAGGTAACGGGTGTTGCTGCCTTTTTCTGCTCTACGTTACATGGTTTATGCACACATTATTAGAAGTCGTTATTAGTAGCCCAACTAAAATAGCAAAATAGATCGGAGGGCTGTAACCTGGGGTATTTTTTACTATCGTGTATGTGTTGCAAATTGCCGCCTTTCGCCGTAGGTGGCCACTTCTGTTTTAAGCATAGTATAATTCTAATTATACAATCGAAACTTTTCTGCCAAGTTGATACAAAACGGCAAAAACTTATCCAGTTGAAGTGTGAACTCATAATTACCTGGTTTGTAAATAGTTTTGTGAATATTTTATGGCCCCACCATAATTTTACAAAATTAACCGCTGCAAGTTCTGGAGTGTACATTTTTTTCTTCTATTCATTATTTGCTGAACAGGCTTCTAGTTGTGGCAGGGAAATGAATGTCCTGTGGGTTTTGGAGTATGTAGCTGACTGCAGATAAGACTAAGGCATGTTCGATTGAGCCCTGAAATTGAACCTTCGTGACTTGACTTGTCTGAATATGGCAATAGCTCATAGAGGGCCGGGGTGTAAGTCCCGGTGTCTCTTTGGGAATGGGCCTTTTGGTTCGTTTACTGCCGCCTATCTAATCTAATCTGAAACTGCAAATGGTTTTTAGCTGGTTCACTTTGAATTCAATTGTATTGCTAGCAATACGATTACGTTGAGCCGGCTGAAAACTCCATTTTATCGAGGGAGATTGAGTCTCCGGAAACCTCAGGGACAACGGATTTACGGTCAATGCCTGAAACCCAATTCAACGGCTCGAAGTCAGAGCACTTGTCTGAAGTTTCTGGAAATTCAATATTCGAAGGCTTAATCTTAGCGCAAATCGAATGGGCCCTAAATCTATGACAGTCAGCTGATCTCATAAGCCTTAATCTCAGCATCCACCTCTGAAGATTGAAAATATTGTACTACAAAGATCCAGCTCTTTGGAGATACTCGGTGTCCTTTTCGATAAGAAGCTTACATTTGAGGCGCATATCAGACTTCTTGTATCATGAGCTTCAAGTAGGATTGATCTGCGTAAGACCAATGCTGTGTTTGGGGACACTGGTGCGGTCCGTAGATGCTTCTGTGCGTTCTTGCTGGTAGAGTTAGAGTATTGTTCCACAGTCTGGGTATCAGCTGCTACCAGTCACCTTCGTCTCCTTGACCGACTCGTTTCCTCTGCTGGTCGGTTGTGTGCCAAGAATAATTTGAAGAACTTGTCACACAGAATGAGTGCTGCCTGCCTCGGATTGCCTTACACGGTATTTTACAGTGTGGGCTACTGGTTACAGTTCTCTCCGCGCTCCTTCTCTGCGAGGTCTTCGAGAGAAATGCACGAGTTGCAACTGAAGCTTATCGTTAGCGACTGTAAGGTGTCGCCCACACTCGTCAGTTCGGTCGCTGTTTTATAGCTCGATTTGTGCTGGCATATTGTTCATTACCGGGATCCGTGTTCGGCGATATTGTAGTGCAGGTGTTCAATTTGGCTGTGAATATATTTTTGTGGATGATTATTCATAGCAGCTCTCCGAGTATCCTGGCGTGCTTTTGATCCGATTGGTTCCATTACATGTCCATGGCCGCCCAGACGTGAAGAATTAATAATAATAATACTGTTATTATTCTTTTCTTGTTAATCAAGCTTCATTTCTATGCTAATTTTTCTTAGCCAGCGAATGGAGCGTCTGATGAACACTAAAATATACAAAATTGGAATTTTGACATTAGAATAGTTAATTTTTTATTAGTAATCTGTGATGTAACGGAAATTTGAAGAAGAATTTGGATGGGGAATTATAAATAAGTTACTTGTTGCAGCTCATTGAATTGTAGATTTCACCACTGGTTAAAAATCCAAGAACTGGAATTGTACATAGCTGTGAACTGTCGAAAAGAAACGTGTAGAGTTACTATAACCATACTGTTTTTGAGCAAAAGTGGTGGGAAAATGGTATCGATGATACCAAACATATTGGGCAACTGCTGTTAAATGCATTCACATTCCCGCCATTGTTGTTTAAGATCGAACTTAACAGTACATGCGACGTGACCAATAGGCGGACCTCCCATACTGCTGATGCTACGACAAAATGACAGCTATAGCAAGGAAAGTGTTTAAACATAATTTTTTAGCTTAGCTATGGATATATATATATATATATACCGTATATATATATATATACACATACCGTATTTACAATAACATGCTCTCTTGATAACAGGCTCTTTCACAATGGCATTGCATCTTTTTTGCATAGTAGGTGCATAAATTATCAATCAAACGCCTTTAACAAAAAAATAATGTGTATTTTCATAACTGCTAGTGTATATTGCCTCATAAATAACAGTGAAGAATTTGCGATGATTATTCGTGGATCGTACTCTCCTTCATTTGATTGAGAGAGAAGCCAACCGTTTTTTTTTTTTTTGCCACTTTTTTTTGGTAGCATAGCTCAGAAAGTTATCGACAGATCTTTATGAAACTTACGGAATTGTTGGAGGATGTTATTAGGAGCAAATGACTAAATTTTTGTGTTAAGCTCTTGGTCAGTTTGTGTGTCTGACTAACATATGTCAAAACATAATTCGAAAAGCTATGACTGATTTTCACGAAAATTACAGGAATGGTTTAAAATATTAAATTGCACAAATGACAAAATTTTGGTCAAATTTTTGTTTTGTGAGATTGACCAATGTTTGTCTTACTGTCTGTCAGAACATAATTTAAAAAGTTACGGAATTATCTTCAAGAAATCACAGAAACTGTAGTAACTTTCTAGAGGTACAAATGACCAAATAAAAAGGAAAATCATAGTTCTAACTTCAGGACCAATTTGCATTTTCCTTGACATTGCTTTGTTGGCTGAAGCATGCGCTGTCATGAAGAGTGCTCTAGTGCATAATAAATGGGCAGTCACAAATTACTGAAAAGTTAAAGTGCCTGAGCGTATACACTGATACGGTAAGATATCACATTCCTTGAAACCGTCGCTTTTCCAGAAAGCTATATTATCGAAGAAAATATTTTTACCGAAGCAAATAACGGCTGCAATAAACTCTCCATTTTTTTTTTTTCGCTCCTACGGAGAAGATCGCAGAAAAACATCTTACCTTTGCTTCATGGATCACCTGCTCAACCTGCACGTTGTGAACTCATTGATGTGGAAGAAAGTAAAAATCAAGATCGATGAGTATGTCAAGCGATGCTTTAGAAATCTTCTTGGTTGGATGTCAAGTTAGTAAAGCAATACGTGTATTCAATTTTGAGGAAACCTTAATTTACCAATGTCTGCCATCTGGTCTCATTTTCGCATATCGGTTTTCAACAGGGAGTGACGAGATTGCCATCGTCCCCAATGTTTCCTATCATTCTCTTTCCTATTTTGCTCAGAGTGTGACACGAAAGATACAAATACATACATAAATCAAAATAAAAAACGTGTTACTACGTATAATATTGTTTATGTACATATATATTCATATATTTCGTGTCCCCTTTCTCTATGAGAATAAGATAAACAAAAATTTAGCCACCAAGCTAACTAACACAGATGTTGATGAAAGGACCACTTGGCAGGTTGACCCGCATTTTCATTTTGCAGGAATAAAACATTAATCACAACTACAATGCTTTATTTTCTTGAAACTAGGCGTTAATTTAGCTAGGGCATGAACAATGTAATACTGACCTACCTGTCAATGCAGTTTTTTAGCAGACATATTCTTTACGGCGAGGTAGTTAATTTTATTTGCAGTATTTGTTTTAGGTGACGGTTGCTTCAGCTTCGGCAAGGGACAATAGACTAGAGCAACAATGCCGGCTTACATTCATTGTCTGGTGGTGGCAGAGGCTCTATAGTTTCGCCAGCAATTTAGGCAGAGGTCGTCGGTCGGTTTCAAGTTTATAACTTCCCAAAGACTCTCACAACTTGCTCCCGCAATCCTCTTATTGACTTTAATGAAGGATTAATCCCGTGAAATCGATACCTGATACTGGACGGTGAGTCTGCACAGTATTGGAGATGCTCTCGACCTTTGCGGCTGCTTCTGCTCAATTTTATTTGAAGAATCCACTAGTGGCAACTTCAAAATTGATCATTGTTAGTGAACGGCGAGCTTCCGATTGTAGTGGAGAAGACCTTGACTTTTGCTCTTCTTGTTATTTTTATTTTATTTCTTATTTATTTTCGAAATTGATAATTGCTAGTGATTTGTGTGTCGCCGATTGTACGAAGAAGGGGTGATTCTAACCACCTACCATTACAAGCATGCCATCATAACACTTATAGACAATACTGGAAACATTCTACATCCAGCCAATTGTAGTAATGTTTCCATAACACGTTGTGGAAACATTGGAATGAGTGCTCACCACACCACCACCACCACATCAAATCAATATGCCTCCCGATATAAGCGATCCACCTCAGCCAAACAGCTAGAGCATTATGACTATTCTGCATTCACGATGTTATGGTAAAAATGTGGATGCAATCTTTTTAGATTTTGCCAAAGCGTTTGATGAGGTTAACTTTATAATTTTGTAACTCAGGCGCTCCAACATTGAAATGTCTTGGATAGGTGGAAATATACCCGACAAACAGAACCCAGAGTGCAATCATCAGCAATAATGAACACGTTCATCAATAATGAGCACCTTCATCAAAAATGAGCACGTTCATCATTAATGAGCACGTTCAATTCGGTCCCGAAGTTAAGAGTTCGAGACTTGACTTCTCCTAAGCTTCGGCCAAAAGCACTGGCTTTGCCATTTTACGAAGCAAGACTACAGTTTTGGAAATCTTAAGGGTAACTGATTAAGAGCCAATGCCTGAAACTCAAATCAACGAGTCGAAACCAACGTTCTTGCCTGAAGTTTCAAGTAAGTCAAACCTCAAAAGCTTCATTTCGGCGCCGTTCAGAACGCGCCCATAGAATCGAAACGATAGCCGCTACCCAATGGACTCCGTCCAGGCAAAATGCTTCACCCAATGCTCTTCATCACGATCAGTGACATGGAGCAACAACGCAAGTTTTTTATTTCCTTCCTTCTTCATTTCCCGACGACACACGATTATTAGGCGCAGTACAGTCAGTATCACATGTACGAATTGTCCATACACAATCATCCGACATCTTTCAGTGGTTAGTGGACTACATAACCATCAACGAAACAAAATTTGAACTACTGTCAAATGGGAAAATATCCTCTCTTACTGAATCAACATCGTACACGGCAAGTAATAAGAGTGGAATAAAAAGGGAGACAATTTTAAGGGACTTTGAAGTGGTAATGCAAGATAATGTAGCCGTAGGAAAGAACTGGGTGCTCGAACTTTTTCGTCACGAGAGACAGATTTATTGCTCACCTAATGGAAACAACTTGCACTGCATGGGATTGAATGTCGCCCCTCTCTCCGAAAGGTCTAATAAACGGAGATTCGACGCCTTCACTATCTTATAGGTTTTGAATATTATAGTGGGAATTACTGAGAATGCAATTGAGCGTAGTGTTGTGTGATACCTAACCGTACATACTGATCGTATGTACTAGCGATCATAATTATATGGTGACTAAACAATTGCAACAAAACATTCTAATAGCTTCACACTCCGGGGTGCAATATTTACTGTTGGACAAAATGCCCTGTGATATTTAAAATGTTCCTAGTTACTGAACTCGCGCTTTCTGAAAGTACCAGACAAACCAGCTGTATGCAGCTACGTGCACAAGATGGGTTGTATGCGTAGCCCTACCTGGACCTAATCCGAAGACCTTCACAGGCCTCACAGGTACCTTTGCTGCTGCTGTTAATTTTTTTTTTGTTTCAAGATTCCGCTACATTTAGCAATGCCGAAACAGAATACTGTGAGCGAACGGTCGGCCTTTGATTGCATTGAAGATGTCCTCGACAGTCGAGACAAACGTCGCTCGTGCTTTAATATCTTCAAACGTTTAAATTAATAACCGTTGTTCAGGACAGCCTTTGAATGTATTGTAGATGTTCGCATTGTTTGTGGCTCCTATGTATTAATTGCGGTATAATCATGGTGTTGTTTCAGCGCGAATGCAAATCCGTTTCTGTTGTTGATGCAAGCCTTTGAATATGCCGGGGATGTTCTCCGTGTTTGTTGCTTATTTTATTCATGCATTAATAAACCGGGTGGTTCTTGCCAGTATGTAAATTAGCGACTGTTGCTGAGACAAACCTTGAAATGCAACGGGGATGGTCTCAATATTTGCAGTTCGCACTATTTGGGTACACCTCGTTGTACGTCGCAATAGGTTCATGCATTATTTGGTTTTATGTTCAAACTTTTTGGTTTTAATTGTACAGTATATGATATAGTTAATGTATGTTTGCTTACTTTCGTTTAGTGCACGCAATTTGGCAACACTATTGTTTACTTTTTGAGACGCACAGTGTTTGCTTGTTATTCAGTTCAGTGTAGGCAAGGCTTCTTTTATGCAGCAAAATATTTTCTTTAAAGCTTTGTTTACGGTATAAGATTTGGATTTTTTCCTTTTATATCAATTAAATATTCTTAGTAATATATGCATTTCCAGTATGCTTCTTAATCAAAGTATTTTATTTTGAAAATTTTATTACCATTTATTACAGTTTTAGCTACATTTACTTGACAATGTCCCCGTGTTTTTGAATCGATCCATGACATTCGTCGAGCAATATCTGTGTTATTATATTTTTTTGCGCTGGGCAAAAAACGACTGGAAGTTTTTGATCCGGCCTGATACACATACTGTATATTGTCTATGCCTTGATCGATACTTCGTGACGCAGTGGGCAGTTGAAAATTGAGCAGGAGCAGCGGACCTGATACTTGTGAAATACTCTCAGATGTTTCCATTTGTGCAAATTTTTCATGTCGGTGCTTTATTTAAGATTTATTACACGCTTTTTAAAGTGTTGATTGCGTTTATAATCAAAACATTAACAGTCACTGTCGCATCTGCTTCTGAAACAGAGGAGCAGCCAAAGGCAGTTTTTTATTAGCCTATTACCTAGCGGCTGAAAAACGCACTTGTTTGACTAGCATTATGGACGTGGCCGTATATGGTCACTTGCCCAGTACAAGGTTAAAAGCACATTGTAACCTGTGAAGAGCATTGGAGTGTTTTCCCAAATTTCGCTTAAGCCTAACGATGTGACTATTAATACATTTTAATCATCTTTATCGACTGATAGAAACTTAGGACTTTGCGAAAACGATATCGATAAGAGCCAATTTCAGAAACGTTATCGTAGAGATTTTAATAAATGAATTTTCGAAAAAAAAAATCAGTGCAGCACACAATATATTGGCTGATAAATTAGGTTGGGTAATTGAACAAAAAATAGATAAATAAGTCCACAATGCACATCAAAGATTTTAAAGCATTCGATTAACTAATACAGCTTATTAGTTTATTAATTAAACAGGGGAGTACTGTCAGCTATGCTGTGTCCAGTTATTTTCAGTGGCTTATACAAAAAAAAAGAGTTCGTGAATGCTTTAGACCTATAGAAACAAACACTGAATTTGGATTTCCTTTGCTTCAAAGGTTCCTGTATAGTTAGGACACGTTCGATTGGCATGTGAAATTAATATTCTAGGGCTAGACTTGTCCGGACTTTGGACAGGTACGCTGGCTTCGAGCCTTTGGATCGAGTTTCAGGCGTTGACCCCAGATCGGTTACCCTTGAGACAACCAAAAACTCAACCTTGCCCATAAAAGGGAATTTTCAGGAGACTGAACGTAGCACGGCCGCTTCTGGCACTAGTAACGCGATTTAGTTTGACGAAGCCAACGTTCCTGTCTCCGGAAAAGTCAAGCTTCGAAGTCTTACTTTACGCCGATAGTTGACAGCGCAATTATTGTAATGTGACACAGCTGAGATATCTATGCTTTCTAATAGTGATGGGGGGAATATCCGCACCCGCGGAACATCTGCACCATTTTTGACATTAGCGTCTGTATCTGTGGATGCCAAGATGGTAACATCCGCAATTGCATCCACATTCGCGGATGTCAAAGCTGTAAAATCCGCTTGAAGATCCGCATAGGCGGATGTCTAAAATATGGCATCCGCCCCATCGCTACTTTTTGATGTGATATATGTATACTAATGTGATGTATGTATAGTAATGTGATGTATGTATAGTAATGTGATGTATGTATACTAATGTAATGTATGTATACTAATGTGATACATGTATACTAATGTGATGTATGTATAGTAATGTGATGTATGTATAGTAATGTGATATATATATAGATGCGATGGTCGGTATCTTGAGATGTATACTAATGTAATGTATTGAAGAATTAGATCAGAAGCAAATAATATAGTTGAAATTTTCTTACCCACGACGCGTCGTGGGTAATAACATTTCAACTATATTATTTGCTTCTGATCTAATTCTTCAATATGTACGCCATCTAGAACCATAATGTAATGTATGTATACTAATGTGATGTATGTATACTAATGTGATGCACTGTACCATTACAGAGGCCCGTTCTCGCTGGTACGACGCTGCGTGCACCGCGAAACGGGCCAACAGTTCGCCGTCAAGATCGTCGATGTTGCCAAATTCACTTCAGCACCCGGCCTCTCAATCAACGGTGAGATTAATTCTGCTGCCTCACAGCCACCTCTTGTGCTCTTAGCGCCCTGCTTCTGAAGCCGTTAATTTGCTGCATAATATTGCTGCTTGCATAGAGATCCCTCTAGTAGTTGAAGCTTAAATGTGATACCCTAGGTCTTCTTTATTGTAATATGATACTGTACTCATTGGAAGGTGAAACCAAGTTATAGTACGTACCTTAGGTACTTTGCTACAACTGTATGCATAGAAAAAGCCAGTAAATATTGTACAGTAATATTATTGAAGATGCATGTAGAATGGTCTCGGGATTAGAAAGTACAATATGTCTATGGTAAAAGCTATTCACGGCCCACGGAGTATTTACTGGGATGACGAGTTTTCAACTAGTCTTTGTATCTGTTCTTCCGCTCCTAGGGCGGCCAAAGCATGTTTTTGTTTTCAGAGTCAAGGGTTTTCTCAAAAATCCATTGGCAGGGCCGGCATCGGCAAAAGGGCTATCAGTAGCGGCATATTTCATTTACTAAAGAAAGTTATGTCAGACAAGTATTACTTGCAGTTGAATAATAGTGACGTCACACAGAAGCATCAGCCAATAGCACAACTCGTTTCAAACGCACATAGCTGAGACTGCTCAGTTCGTTCTCTGGCGGGATGGCTTGCGTACGACTGGAAAAGTGCGCATTTTCAAACTCAGTCATAACGCTTCAGATGAATATCAGTACTATATAATATTTCACGTCCTGTTTTTATTTATTTACAACTACTAGTGGCCCGGGCCGTCATTATAAATGATGGTAGAAAATTAGCACCTCAGAAAAACCATCGCTGTCTCCTGTGCTTATTACTGTTCAGAAGGCTTCTTTAATGAAAATTCAGTATTCTGCCTTAAAAATTGGATATATATATATATTATGAGGCGTAGGTAAGTGATATCTCCCGTAGCAACTCAGAAAAATGAACATGTCCAGACACGATCATGCAGGCAGGCTCATGTCCCTCAGCTTGAGCGCCCAAGTGGGATGCCCGTATCCAAGATACCGTCTTCGGCACCTGAATTTCTCTCCCATAGCAACTTACAACAATGAACGTGTCCAGACATGATCATGCCGGCGAGCTCAGGTCCTTCAATTGGAGTGCCCAACTGCGATCCCCGTATCTAAGATACCGTCTCCTGCACCTGAATTACTTCCTATCTTATTCCCATAGAGCCTGACAGGAAAGATATAAATCAGTACTATATAATAATTCACGTCGTGTTTTTATTTATTTATTTATTTACAACTATATTTATATCTTTCCTGTCACGCTCTACGGGAATAAGATAGGAGAAAGTTCAGCTGCCGAAGACGGTATCTTGGATACCGGGGTCGCACTTGGGCGCTCCAGCTGAGGGACCTGAGCTTGCCTGCATGATCGTGTCTGGACATGTTCATTATTCTGAGTTGCTACCGGAGACATCACTTACCTACGCATATTATTAAGTATCCCAATACCTCTTTTGTGTTAAAATTTCAGCGTTAAACCTTTTACAGTTTTTGAGGTATGAAGTTTTTTTTATTTTTGTCCCTTAATTATGCTCGCAACTGTATATATCCAATTTTTTAGGCAGAATGCTGAATTTTCAGTAAAGAAGCCTTTTGAACAGTAATAAGCACAGGAGACAGCGAGGGTTTTCTCGAGGTGCTAATTTTCCACCGTCATTATAATGACGGCCCGGGCCACTAGTACATTACAGTAAAACATCCAAGCTATGTCACATTATGCTACTTTACGTTCTGTATTATTAATAAAAGTTGGGGAATCGAGTTTACCTTGGATATTCCTTAAGCCTGAAAATAACTTTCTGTAGTAGGGAAGCTGCTGTGGCTCCGTTTCTTTACTACAATTCATTATGCATGTGAGTCAAGGCGGTAACTGATTGGCTAAAAGTTGCCGCCACACGTTCGCTTAGAACTGACATAACTCTCTTTTAGTAAATGAACTGTGGTAACAGTTTGTCCGCTGACTAGTAATGAGGTGGAGTATCTCGCTGTCGTAATTACGCTCCAGGACTGCGCTAGAAGAGCACTTGGAGGCAGGCAAGCGGTTTAATATATTTTTTCTATGGCACAGCCAGTTCAGTGACGTGGGTTGCGGGCTGTGAAATCCAGACATACGGCGGTTCTAATTTTCTATCATATATTCAGAAATGTTACCGTAAGCATAGAGAACGCTGTACTAACATGAACAGCTTTGCCATTTTCGACAAAATATTTTTGTGTACGTGGCAACACTCTAGTAAACGGAACCGATAAGTCTTACAACCTACAATTTTCTACAGTAATTTATCGCACTTATAGAGAAAGCTCAAGTAAATAGATTCAAACGTATCATCTAGTCTGCAATCTACAATAGTTTTCGCACCGGTTTGTTTTAAAAGATGGAATCAAGCTGTGTTTCAGATATATGAACTTTGGTGAACAAAATTTCATTTCCGCACTAAATATTGAACAAACTAGCGCTCTCGGTCAATAATATCAGAAGTCCATTCTAAATCATTTTGGTTCTACTAACAAGCGGCTTCTCTGTGTTCGAGGGGTGCAGCAACCGCGCTTTAATCTTCACTAATAATTCTCTGAATATTAATTAGCGTGCAACGGAGAAGTAATGTTAATCATTGGCTTTGGGGAAACGACTATTGCAGGGGAAACTGTAATTTTCTTTTCCAATGGCAGCAGCACTATAGACAGTAGCCTCGTGATATATGCATACATTAAGCTTATAAATGCTTGATCGACAAACCGAGGGACTAGAAGAAAGTCCAATGTGTATATATTTAGGTGTTCACTACTATATAAATAAGTATATGGACCAGTGCATAAAATGATGAATATACAAACTCACATTGATGTTATTATTTTGGTTTGATGGTTCCAGCATAGTATGGGGCCTACCGGAGAGTGTGAGTTTGCTTAGGTAGTAACAAGTAGGTTAGAATAGGTTTGGTTCAGTTAGAATGCAGTAGTAACGGTCATGCTAACAAAAAAAAATTACACGTACCCAATGACCCCACCTTTTAGGCCGTATTGTCGGAAAACCCGAACTAATTTCGGGTAAGTTGGAAAAGAACCCTGCATAACTTCGGGTAGGTTAGGTGAGGGCAGGTCTGGTTTTCCTAACTACCTATTTTTTTCAATTNACTAGTGGCCCGGGCCGTCATTATAAATGATGGTAGAAAATTAGCACCTCAGGAAAACCCTCGCTGTCTCCTGTGCTTATTACTGTTCAGAAGGCTTCTTTAATGAAAATTCAGTATTCTGCCTTAAAAATTGGATATATATATATATTATGAGGCGTAGGTAAGTAATATCTCCCGTAGCAACTCAGAAAACTGAACATGTCCAGACACGCTCATGCAGGCAGGCTCATGTCCCTCAGCTTGAGCGCCCAAGTGTGACCCCCGTATCCAAGATACCGTCTTCGGCACCTGAATTTTTTCTCCTATAGCTACTCACAACAATTAATGAACGTGTCCAGACACGATCATGCCGGCGAGCTCAGGTACTTCAATAATGTCCAACTGCGATCCCCGTATCAAAGATACCGTCTCCTGCACCTGAATTACTTCCTATCTTATTCCCATAGAGTCTGACAGGAAAGATATAAATCAGTACTATATCATAATTCACGTCGTATTTTTATTTATTTATAACTATATTTATATCTTTACTGTCACGCTCTATGGGAATTAGATAGGAGAAAGTTCAGGTGCCGAAGACGGTATCTTGGATACCGGGGTCGCACTTGGGCGCTCCAACTGAAGGACCTGAGCCTGCCTGCATGATCGTGTCTGGATATGTTCATTATTCTGAGTTGCTACCGGAGACATCACTTACCTACGCCTCATAATATATATATATATTTATCCAATTTTTTAGGTAGAATGCTGAATTTTCATTAAAGAAGCCTTCTCAACAGTAATAAGCACAGGAGACAGCGAGGGTGTTCCTGAGGTGCTAATTTTCTACCGTCATTTATAATGACGGCCCGGGCCACTAGTATAGGTATAAATAAATAAATAAATAAAAACACGACATGAATTATTATATAGTACTGATATTTATTTCTTCCCTGTCACGCTCTATGGGAATAAGATAGGAGAAAATTCAGGTGCCGAAGACGGTATCTTGGATACGGGGGTCGCACTTGGGCGCTCCAGCTGAGGGACCTGAGCCTGCCTGCATGATCGTGAGTGGGCATGTTCATTGTTCTGAGTTACTACGGGAGATATCACTTACCAGCGCCTCATGATATATATATATATCCAATTTTTTAGGCAGAATGCTGAATTTTCATTAAAGAAGCCTTTTGAACAGTAATAAGCACAGGAGACAGCGAGGATTTTCACTAGGTGCTAATTTTCTACCGTCATTTATAATGACGGCCCAGGCCTCTAGTACATTACAATAAAACATCCAAGCTATGTCACATTATGCTACTTTACGTTCTGTGTTATTAATAAAAGTTAAGGAATCGAGTTTACCTTGGATATTCCTTAAGCCTGAAAATAACTTTCTGTAGTAGGGAAGCTGCTGTGGCTCCGTTTCTTTACTACATACAATTCATTATGCATCTGAGTCAAGGCGGTCACTGATTGGCTGAAAGTTGCCACCACATGTTCGCTTAGAACTGACATAACTCTCTTTTAGTAAATGAACTGTGGTAACAGTTTGTTCGCTGACTAGTAATGAGGTGGAGTATCTCTCTGTCGTATTTACGCTCCAGGACTGCGCTAGAAGAGCACTTGGAGGCAGGCAAGCGGTTTGATATATTTTTTCTATGGCACAGCCAGTTCAGTGACGTGGGTTACGGGCTGTGAAATCCAGACATACGGCGGTTCTAATTTTCTGTCATATATTTAGTAATGTTGCCGTAAGCATAGAGAACGCTGTACCAAAATGAACAGTTTTGCCATTTTCGACAAAATATTTTTGTGTACGTGGCAACACTCTAGTAAACGGAACCGAAATGTCTTACAACCCGCAATTTTCTACAGTAATATTATCGCACTAATAGAGAAAGCTCAAGTAAATAGATTCAAACGTATTATTTTGTCTGCAATCTACAATAGTTTTCACACCGGTTTGTTTTAAAAGATGGAATCAAGCTGTGTTTCAGATATATGAACTTTGGTGAACAAAATTTCATTTCCGCACTAAGTATAGAACAAACTAGCGCTCTCGGTCAATAGTATCAGAAGTCCATTCTAAATCATTTTGGTTCTACTAACAAGCGGCTTCTCCGTGTTCGAGGGGCGCAGCAACCGCGCTTTAATCTTCACTAATAATTCTCTGAATATTAATTAGCGTGCAACGGAGAAGTGATGTTAATCACTGGCTTTGGGGAAACGACTATTGCAGGGGAACTGTCATTCTCTTTTCCAATAGCAGCAGTACTATAGACGGTTGCCTCGTGATATATGCATACATTAAGCTTATAAATACTTGTCCGTCAAACCGAGTGACTATAAGAAAGTCCAATGTGCTTATATTTAGGTGTTCACTACTATATAAATAAGTATATGGACCAGTGCATAACATCATGAGTATACAACTCACATTCATGTTATTATTTTGGTTTGATGGTTCCAGCATAGTATGCGGCCTACCGGAGAGTGTGAGTTAGCTTAGGTAGTAGCAAGTAGGCTAGAATAGGTTTGGTTCAGTTAGAATGTAGTAGTAACGGTCATGCCAACCAAAAAATGACACGTACCCAATGACCCCACCTTTTAGGCCCTATTGTCGCCAAACCCGAACTAATTTCGGGTAAGTTGGAAAAGAACCCTGCATAACTTCGGGTAGGTTAGGTGAGGGTAGGTCTGGTTTTCCTAACCACCTATTTTTTCAATTTCGGGTGTGTCAAATTTAGGCTCTTGGGTAAGACTTAGTTAGGCATACTGTTACCTCTATCTCAAGCTAGGAGCACACATACTGTACCCTAACTGTTTTGATTATCCATTTCATGTTCTCATTAAATACGGCAATAGCTCATAGAGTGTCGGGGCGTATGTTCCGGCGTCTCTTTGGGAATGGGCCTATTGGTTCGTCTACTGCCGCCTATCTAATCTAATCTAAATAACAAAGTATGGAAATAAGTAACTTCGTTAAGGCTTCAGACTAAGCTAGAAAGAGCTTACTTCAGGTGTCGAAGCCTCGAAAATATTTTCTGTTGGAAGATATTGTACTACGTAGATTGATTTGGTGTGAAACACGATGGTATCTATTGCTTGAGGTTCGTCAATACCGTCTGAGCAAAAAACAAAAAAAAAAAATAATATTAGTCATTACAGTACATTAGCGATGAGCGTGAGTGATAAAATGGTGCTGATGCAATTATTTGCTGATATTTTTGATGGCGGATAAACTTGCGTGGGATAATAAGAGCGCCTTTTATCCAACTCTCTGTCTGTCGTCCCTGGAAGAAAGCTCTGAATCCTCCTCACCCTGCCTGTACATTTAAATAATCTATGGAAAGATAACACGTTACTTGAAACGCTTATATTAGCAGCATGTGAGTTCCTAAGTTCTTGGAGGCAGATTCGGTAGGTTAATAGTACACACACGTGCAAAGAAATCCGTAACTGGTGTGTTCAACCAAACATATTTTATTGTGAAGACCAGAGAAGACAGTTCTCTGTTCTCAGTACAGGGTACGTTCTATTCGGGACCAAAATTATGCCTTCGAGGCTAAACTTGTTGGAAACTTCAGCCAGATGCTTTGGTTTTGCCCATTTCAATCGTGTTGCATTTGTTAGAAGATGCTCCATTAGATTGAGCCTGCCGATGACTCCATATTACAGAGAAAGATAAAGCTTCTGAAAGTCGGAAACCTAATCTATTTAAGGTCAGTGCCTGAAACTCAACTGAACGATTTGAAGCCAGCGCACATGCCTGAAGTTCCGAACAAGTCGAGTCTCGAAGGCTTAATTCTGGCGTCCAATCATACATGCCTAGAGTACATATACCGTAACAGATCTCTTTACCCTCTTTACCCTGCTCCCCTGCCCATAATTTTCAAAAACTTCACCCCATATTTGTCCCACCTAACGGTCACCTATGAGAAGGTTTACTCGACGAATTTCATGAAGGTGTTGTTGCAAGTGCGGCAGCAAAATCGAGTTGGAACACTTATGAGGTTCGTGTAGTGAATGGAAAAACCTGCAGGAGGTGGTTTTCTCGCTTCCGAAGGGGTGAGTGATTTAACTTTGAAAGAAAAGTCATATATAAAACGTAATTCCGCATCACTGAAAGCTTTTGTTTTAAAGAACCCTAATATTACCACTATGGAACTTACAGAAGAACTAAATGTAGTCCATCCCACCGTGCTACGCTAACTAAAATATGTATATATATATATACATTTCCTTATATTTTATTAATCGGGCATTACTTTCGCACCAACCTGATACAAACATACGCACAAAACACTTATCTGACACATACCTATTCCAGCAAGTGAACTGATGATAATATCAATGTGATTTGAAAACTTTCTGTGTATGCCTAACGCAAATCTCATAGCTACAGAAGCTGAAATTTTCAGAGACTTGGCAGGGCGTAGAGATAAATATACGGAGAAGGATCAAAAACAGTGGGCAATAAAGCGCCGTCTCCAAGTTTATGGACGAGAGCCACATTTTATTAATTAAAACGGAAGCTCCAAAGTCTCACTGCCGGCAGGTCGGTCGGATGGTCGAATTAAGGTCTGCGGCCTCAATAAATCCAAAACAATAGCAGCCGCGCCTTCGTCCGCTTCAAAATATTTCAAACAAAAAACCCACGTGCGTATTATGGCTCTTTCAAGAGCAATCCAAACTCCTTTTCAAACTGAGATGGAATTTATGAGGCGTATTAAACGAAGAGATTGGAAAGATGATGCGCCAAACTTTCGGATATGGAATGAGTCGGACTCAGGCAAGAGGCTCTGACCACTCCAGGCAATCCACAAATTGTATTCAATGAGGCGGTAAAGATCTTCAGTTCCTGGAGTGCCGGGGCCGGCAAGGTGACGCGACGACGTCTCCAGGCCCCGTAAAGTGAAATAAAATTTAGCAACGAAACGAGAGTGAAAATCGAGAGTTTCTGGAGGCTTCAATGTGAGCTTGAGATGCCTTCGCGGAATAGCTTTTGGTAAAATGGAAGGAAAAAGACTACACATTTTAGTTAAAGTCTGACACTGAATATCATGTCGCGGTGGTTATTGGTAAATATAAGGAAGAAGGGAACGTCTGCATTGTTAGAAAATATTTTTTCAGCAAAATGATAGAAAAATGTTATCCATTAAAAGGGTACAAAATATCTTCCTTACAGGATAGCTTTCTGCACGAGAAAGTAAAATGCCCTCGAATTTACGTTGCAATTCATCATTAATTAACCGTACATGGCACAAATCAAGTAGTGTTTTTCCAATGGGAGAAGCCGAATTAACCCATTGAAAAATCTTAGACACTTGCATTTCTTATAGCAATATCACATTAAATTAGTGTTCCCTACTGGGTATAATTATATGCAGCTAATGGGTTAAATCATGCCATGAATAGTAAGAATATGTAGGTGCTGATTATCACCACCGGCCTCAGGGAGTCAGTTTATAGACATAGTTATAAAAGCTAGAAAGGTCCGATTACTACATCTGCCAATTACGTTATATGTATTTCACGAGTTTATCTTTCACCAATATAACTCAAAATATTATAAAGGTATCTTCATGAAATTTACAGGAATTGTTAGGTATATTAGGAAGAATAGATGAGTAACTTTTGGTGAAGATCCTTTTAACCTTTTGTTTGTTTGATTGATTGTTTGTCTACTTGTTTTTACTTGACATCATATCTGAAAAAGTTATGAACAGATTTATGAATTGTACTAAACCGTTTGAAATGTTAAAGGAAACAAATAACTAAACGTTGGTTATAAATAGAAAAATTGTTTGTCCGTGTGTGCTCATCTCGCTGTTTTTTTTTCGTCAGAACCTAATTCAAAAAGCTAAGAACGGATTAATCAGAAGTTTAGAGGAGCTACTTGGAATGTTACGTCGAACAGTTAATCAAATTTGGGTGATGATCACAGGGAAATACAGCATTGGATTCGGGGGCAATTTGAATTTTTCATCGATATTACTTTGCTTGGCTAAAATATATGCAGTACGATATGCGCTGTCAAAGTGTTTTTCTGTTTTATTAACGTTAGCATTCGTTTATATATTTTTACATTGAAGCAGTTTTTGATGTATAAGTTGAATTTACTGTACAGCAGCAGCCTAAGGGTTCATCATAAATATCGTAAAGAAAACAACCGTGATGGAGCCTAAGAAGTAATATATATGTAGACCTTGTAATTGAAAATTATATCGATGCATTTTACTTGCTTCAATAGAGATGAGGCATTTACAAAGTATGGAGAGGAGCGAAATGTTTATACACTAATATTTTCGCCTGACTAATATGTGCGACAGCGGGTATTTTTTTTTTTCAATTTAAGATTCCATGAAAAATCTTTTATGTATCATATGCATAAAGAGAAGTTCTACCAACAGATGCTGCATGTAACAGTGAATTGCTTCATCAAAGCAGCTTCAACGACAGAATGATTTGAGCAAGCATTGAAAGTGCCACTGACAAAATAACTAGAAAAAATGTGAAAATTTTACTCTCAGGTTAAATTTTCAAAGAAACAGTAATTTCAAGTAGAATAAACTGATCAGTTTAACAACATGAGCGTGAAAATGTTACAGGTTCCCCAGATGCCTAAAGGTATTGTGATTTGTAGAACTGAAGTTATTACCACCAATATAACAGCAAGACAGTTAAACTATTACTTTCGGCACAAATACCTAAAAGAAAGTACTGTTACTTGTAATAGATTCGAATGCTCTTCTAATATAGCAACTCAGCTAAAAATGAAAAATATTGATATCAGAATCAATTAGTAATTTATTATTAGTATTAGTATTATTATTAGTAATTTTCCCCGTGAAAAAAAAAACACAAAAGATACTATCATTCTACTATCAATACAACTATTACCAGGAAGAGAGAAAGTTTCGCAGCAGGATTGTGTCGTACTTGGCACGGAGTTATAGAAGCAATGCACTTTTGAGTAATACTTGGTACGGGATTATACAAGCAATATATAGATTCAATTATGAGCTGTGCTTGACTGGGAATTGCCGACTCAATAGCCTCGCTTTTGATGTTTGATCGGAAAGTAAGTTCACTTTTGATTCGTACTTAGCAAGAGATAGTAGAATTAATAGACTCACTTCTGATGTGTGCTCGGCAGGGCTTATGGAATCAGTAAGTTCACTTTTGATTCGTACTTAGCAAGAGATAGTAGAATTAATAGACTCACTTCTGATGTGTGCTCGGCAGGGTTTATGGAATCAGTAAGTTCACTTTTGATTCGTACTTAGCAAGGGATTGTATAATTAATAGACTCACTTTTGATGCGTGCTCGGCATGGCTTATAGAATCAATAAACTCCCTTTTGATTTACGCTTGGCAAGAAATTTTGACATCAATAGACTAGCATAGACTCGCTCTTTGATTCATTCTCAGCAAGGGATTATAGAATCGATAGCCTCTCTTGCGAGGGGACTAAAGACAGACCCGGAAGTCGGTGCGTTTCCGGCGCTGCGGAGAGATAAAGACCGAATGTTTTGGCCGCTACAGACGCGATGCAGAACTGGTCCAATCTTTTCCTGTTATCCGATTAAAATTTTGTTAACGTGCCTTAGAAGCGCTCCATTCCTGCAGAATTTAACCCGGGCTTCTTTCCCTTGGCAGTCTGAATAAGAGTGTTGCTACATGAAATGGCTGTCGTGGCTCTGCTTTTGTTTTAATCTGCAGTTTAAAGTAAAAAAATTCTTATCCATAAGCTTCGCATTGTTTTAAAACAAATTTCTACATACCTAAATCATCCGATATTCTTCGAGAACTGAGTGAAACTGTGTCATCGATTGTCTCGGCAAAATTGAGTTAAACTAACCCACTGGGCTTAACTTATCCGGACATCAAACAAGAACGTTGGCTGTGCCATTTCGAATCAAGTTTTTGGAATTACCATCCAAGCAGTACCCTAGAGATCGCCGAGCATTCAATCCTGAGCCGAAAATTAAAATTTCCTTGCATCGCAGGCGCAATTGGTTTTCTGTTACACACGTGCAATACGATCCAAATAGGGGAAACTAACGCTCTTGACCCAAGCTCTATAGAGAAGTTAAGCTGAGCAAGCTTAGCTTGAGTTGACTTTGTATGCAGTGCCATTCTATTACGCCGCACCTCTCAGAAGTGTATGGATTTGTAAAGTTGACTGAGATGAAGAACTTCAAACTATATAAAATATCTCATTCTCGTACGCACAACACAGTGCTTGAACATTCTGTTCTACGCACGCACAACGCAGTGCTCGAACATTCTGTTCTACGTACCCACAACACGGTGCTCGAACATTCTGTTCTACGTGCGCAGAATACAGGGTTCGAACATTGTGTCACGTAATTTCAAATAGGAATGTGTGTCTACTAAACCCCTTACAACAATGTAAGCCGACTAGCCAGTTTCACAAGAAAGTGTCACTAGTGGGAAAGTTCCGGGTATCTCTTCAAATTTACAGTAAAGTAGACTTACGAAAATCGCGAGCATTTTTATAATTGAAAAAGAAGGATAAGAAATGCGGACGCTCTGTACCTCACACTGGGAGCAAAGTACTAGCATAAGAAATCGGAGACCTGCTGTCACCGATTCAAGGTACTCTATTGAGCGATAAATTCGCGAGGTTTCCAAGCTAGAATTCCAAACTTTAGAGCTCAGTTCGCCGCAAACTTGTGTAGATTTTTGAAATAAGAAAAAGTTGCATACAGAAATTTAACAGCTAAAAGTTAGTAGCACAAGGCTAGGCGATTGTTATAATAATTCCTATTTGAGAATAAATATGTCCAAAGTGCATAGTTTCCATGGATTTTTTTTAATGCAGTATACAGTAAAGTTTTTCCCAGCGAACACAGAACCATCAGTAATAGTAACATTTACAGATTTCTCTAGATGTGACCATTATTGGATTACTGTTGATGTTACCGTTTCGAATCATATGTTGAAAGAACGTTGAGGCAATATCGCCCATGATGGTAACGCCTTTTGTGCTAGTATTTACAGACAACAATTAATAAAAAAAAAACTGCCACGTAGCGAACGAACGGTGCCCGGAACCTCGCTCGTGGGAAACCTTCACGAGCGGCAGTAACCACAGTACACTATGGCAGTAACTGATGGCAAGCATTGACGAGCGTGTGGCGGTCCAAGCGCTTGTCCTTACATGTTCGAGGGTGGACGGCCATCGTATTTGTGGGCCATTGTAACGAATTTGCTCTATTTTACGAATATTTTTTTTTTTAGTTTTGCAGGCAATTGAGATTAATTTGGCAATGAGGGCCTGTTACTGTTGCAACGAATGCGCCTATTTCACTAGATTTCAATATCTCCTGGCATGGCAAAAAAATAAAAAAGTTTACTAATGCAAATCTCCACAATTTCTTTTTTCCCAAAATATTTTTAGAACTCTCAGTTCCACATGTAATTAAACCGAATCTGTCCTCTATTCTGCTATGAATTATCCACAGCGCTTAGTTACTTCATTTGCTATTTATAAGTACTGAAAGAGTCGACAGCTGCCAATCCATGTGGCACAGTGTTACCATTAGTATTGGAGCCATGTGGCACAGTGTTACCATTATATTGGAGCCATGTGGTACAGGGCTACCATTACTATTAGGGCTGTGTGGCACCGTGTTACCAATATTATTAAAGCCATGTGGCACAGTGTTACCATTACTTTTGGAGCCATGTGGGCACAGTATTACCATTAATATGGGAGCGATGTGGGCACAGTGATACCACAGTGATACCAGTCATGTTGGCGCACTTTTGCCATTATTATTGGAGGCATATGGACAAAGTATTACCAGTCTTACTGGAGCCATGTTAGCACAGTATTCCTATTATTATACGAGTAATTGTGTTTATAATTCACTGTATGCTTTCCTCCACCAGATCTCAAGAGGGAGGCCACCATCTGCCACATGCTAAAGCATGAACACATTGTGGAGCTGCTGGAGACCTATTCATCCGAGGGGATGCTCTACATGGTTTTTGAATAGTAAGTCTTCTCTGGTCAGTTACTCTCTTTAGCCTATTAACGCATCAAGTAAGCCTTTGCTGCTCAATAGACCATCACTATTAATACCATCCACTATGCGGTGAAGAGGCTGCGTGATACCCCAACGGGGAACTCCAAACGCATTGGTTCGTGGTGCAATAGATGAATCGTGTTTCAGGCGATGACTTGAAATAGGTTTTCTATGAGACTTCCGAAGACGTAATTTTGTTTCTCACAACGGAGTTTCCAGCCGGCTCCGTGGCTACCGACACATGCTACACAATTCAAAGAAGAAAAGCCAACGCTCATCTCTAAAGTTCCGGATAAGTCAAGCTTCAAAATCTTAGTTCACTAACCAATAAAACAAATTGAAACCCTTTGGGAGAGAAGGGGGGATTTTACTTTTCTACTTTCTAAAAATTCTGCTACGTCTGGTCCATAAAAGTTGCGAAATCAGGATATTACGCAGTTTCTACAATTTTGAAGCAGCTGCCCTTCTTCAAATTATATATACTGGCAACATTGCTGCCATCGATATGCTCTGCAGCTGCTCATATTAGTAGCATTTTCTGCTAGATTTAAACAGACTTTGTAACTGATTACCGAGCAAGTGACTATTTTCAGTTACTTTAGCAACGTTCTTCCTACGTGTTTTTCTACATCCCGGTGCGCGGCTAAATTGATCTACTCGATTCAATGTCCTAACGTCCAAGAAAGTATTAAATAAAACGTGCGACAGGCATAAATAAAAACGTATATTCAAATGACGTCGTTGCGACTGCCAACAGCAGCGTTGATATTTTTATTCTTCATCATAATTTATTAGCTTTGAATAAGATCGGATCGTTCAGCCAATACGTTAAAACACTAGATAAGCCCCAGCACGGGGGCATAGGATGGGCCTTAGGGTTAGCTTAGTTAAGTTCGCCCGTCCTAAGTTATGGGGAGCAGCGCTCCTCAGGAGGATTGTGTAGGTTACTTAAGGCGGGCCTCACACCAACGCAACTGGTTGATTACTTGTATGCAACGTGAAACTTAACCCTTTCGATACTGCCGGTACGTATATGTCCCGCATCAAAGTTTTGATTATTAAAACCAGTGCGTTGTTTCTTTCCCTGGGACTTTGGACAACATATTTAACAATCCGTCGGAAGTCAGTGGTCAAGTCAAGTGACTACAATGATAGTGTCTTCTATGAGACTCCTACAGAACCTCATAAAAGAGTAAAATTTCCGTAGCGAAAGGGTTAAGTTGTGTACCATTCATGAAAAACCCTAAAAACGAGCACACTGAGTTACAACTATAGTTTCTGTTACTCAGTGTGCTCGTTTCTACGTATTTGAAATTAATTGTTGCATGCAACTTAAGTTTCACGTTGCATGCAACCAGTTGCGTTCGTGTGCGAGCCGCCTTAGCCATGAGCTAGGCCTTCGGGACGTCTGTCTTTCGCACCCACTCTGCTTCCTTCCGTGTTCATACTTCTACTGATCGCGCTGTTTCCTGTTCTTCCTCTTCGTTCATGACTTGCTCGGCCCATGCGCGTTGATCCTGTGTGGAAACACCCGCGGGCTGCGAGGGTCCCGCGCTTATCTTGGCATACTATATGGCTTTCCTTTTGCTCTCCTAGAACAGCTTAGTAGTATTGACTTAGGGAGATTTAAACTATCGTATACACCAAATATTTGGCAAAACTGCAGCGCTATCTGACACATATATTTATATACAGTTTCTATTACAGCAAGCAAAAGAAGATTATTGCGTATGTAGTTCTGTTGTATAAACATACCTTTGTCATTTTACACTCCTTTGTCAGCATGCCTAAAACTTATACAGGTATGAAGCTGTCGAAACTCTTCAGTGTATACTTAAGTATACTGCTTAAGGTTCTAATCGCATTTGTGGGACGTACTCCTCACATTTTGCGCTTAATAGCCGGTTCATTCGATAGTTTTTTCCACGTTTGTATATCAAAACATTCTAGTAAGTCGGCGTGTTTTAGTAAGCACAACTGGTACGTACACTGAACAATCCACACTTACCCGTCAAGTCAGTTGGTCCAGCAAATGTCACTACTAAATTTTCACATAATATTATTCCTTCAGATTTAAAGTGAGTTAAAACTCAAAAACTGTGTACCTTACCTCTTTATAAACACAGCTATGCGTTATTGTAGTACTAGTAGACCTGCGCGTGAAAAAATTCACGCAATAATTGATATTTTTGCTTAATATAAGCCGGTGCGGAATCATCTCTTCTCTGACTTGCTTTTTCATTTTCTTCACTGATGGTTTGTCGGGCTCTCATCCTCAGGTCCTATTTTCTCTGGATTGCTGTTTCCACATTTTCTCGCTCACGCTTATCAGCAGCTCATATTCCTTTCTGTAACCTTTCTGTATGCTTCAAGTCTTTCTTGTCACTATTTCGCATAGACGGTTCATCTCTCTCCAATGGTAACGCGTCTTCGTTCTTGAGACAGTAGTAGTCTCGTTCTTCTTGTACGTTCCAATCCTCCTTATTAATTAAACGTGCGTCTTCCGTAGTTAAGGCACAAGTAAAATATTGGGTAAAACACTGCAATGAACTTGAATGCAACTCTAGTCAGCTTATATGCAATGTGAGCGCACCGTAGCCATGATTCTGTATTTGATGATATCTGCTTCATCGGAGTGCTGAAATTTTGGCCTTTGAAGTGAAAGCTGCTCTGTCAGAGAAAGATAGTAAGCTAGAAGAAATAATTTTATACTGCCTGTGAAACATCATCAATTCGTGAGTGCTCTGTTGATCGTCTGCCGAATTTATGCGTCGTGGCCTGAAAGAAAACGTTATAAAATCGGACTCCAGAAGCTGCATACATATTCTTTCGATTTAAGGAAGTGAAGAAGTGTTTCTAACAAGAAGTGCATTGAGCAAGAAATGCCGATCCCGCTTTCGCCATCTTCTGCAACCTGGTCATCGTCTCTATGAAAATGAATCTTAATTACGAAATCTGCAATCTAACCTATATTCCACCTATCTATTTCTTTAAGATGCTGACAAGAAACATATAAATAAATAAATACACGAGGCATTTTATTATATAAGGATTGTGCTACCGCTTGCACCCACCTAATAATTATTACAAGAAATCCTTGATATAATATCCCGTTTTTTTTACAGTTTTTATTTAAGTTCAAAATTTTCATTCACGGGCACCCGATATTCCATTTACTCTTGACTCAAAAAGTACATCAGCTCGAGTGCCTTAATCCAATAATTTTAACTTAGATAATAAAACTGCTTTAAGTGCGCTAACAGGGAACATATCTAAAATTTCCTGCTGACTTACAGTAAACGAAAACATCACAAAGTGCACTTTTTCTTCCGGCAGCATGGATGGAGCGGACCTCTGCTTCGAGATCGTCAAGAGAGCTCTGTCCGGCTTCGTCTACAGCGAGGCCGTCGCAAGGTAACGTTTGTGCTCCGTTCTAGAATTTCTTCGATGATTGATTTTAAGGCGTCAGCTATTAGGCTTTTATAAAGAATTGTAGAGCAATTATCCGGTCACTATTTACTCGTCGACGTCGGATAAATGCTCAAGATTTGCTGATAAAGCTATATCCTGTAGCCCAGGATTGAGCTATAACCTGTAGCTCAGGATTAAGCTTGAAGCTGTCTCAAGCTAGTTAGTTTGAGATTAATGCCTTTAACTCGATCCACTGTAGCNTGCTGATAAAGCTATATCCTGTAGCCCAGGATTGAGCTATAACCTGTAGCTCAGGATTAAGCTTGAAGCTGTCTCAAGCTAGTTAGTTTGAGATTAATGCCTTTAACTCGATCCACTGTAGCGAAGCCAACTTTCCCGCCTTGAGTTCTAAACAAGATAAAGTTAATGTGATTAGCTTATCTTGATGATGCCGTTAGTAACTTTCGGAGTGGCTATTACTAGACTATTTCACACTGCCATATTATTGCGAGAAATCGCGCGTTCAACGTACGGACGTTCAATTCGCACGTCTCTCCGACTACACAGTGAAAGATGCGCGTGGAATGTACTTAAGTTGAACGAAGTGCGAGCTGAACGTCCACTCATAACTTGCGCCTGCGATTATGTAGTGTATCCCCGGCACAACTCGCGCATAACTCGCACTTGTCACACTTTTGCTCACAAACCAATAGATCTCCTAAATCGCTTTCTCACAGCTTGCTAGTAGCGCCGCGAAAGCGAGGATGTAAAGACAACAGTGTCTTGAGTGTCGAATGACCCCGCGGGCACTGTCTGCTCCGGACTCGGTATCTATCAGGCTGTCGTCGTCGGAAATTTTGTGATGATACGGGCTGTGGGTTTTTGCGAGCATCCTGATGCTCTACGAGCTTCGCGGCTTCTTGTGTTGTCTTTTAACCATTTGGCGACTGATAGCGTCTGTTCAGTGCACATATATGGCGGTACCAGTGCGATGTCTTTTTTCAGGATGTTTTGATACTGCAACGGACCAGCTTCGTGGATTTTCCAGTACTGGACTCTTATTTAAAAAGTGTGCCTAGTAGAACAGCGGTGAGGGACTATACGTTCACTAATTTCTTGCTGCCAAAAAATCTTGTTTTTCAATTTTGTCGACAGAAACAATTTAATGGCTCATGTTGAATCAAATTGTGCATCTATTTTGCTGTAATTCACTAATTGTCACAGTAGATTATTTCTTACTGTAGAAATTTAACTATTCTTATATCTCATTATATGATAAAGAAACAACGCCGACAACTGGTATTATTGCCCACTGTCAGAAGTTTTACTGTGATTCTGTGATTTTTACACTGCATTTTCACATGCTGCTGATATTAAAGGGTTTTTAGCCCGCACAAGATGACTAGAAGCAATGGCGATAGAGGGTACTTTTTTAAAAAAATTAAGTGTCTTACTATGATTCTCTGATTCTTGTTTAGTATACTCATACTCATACTCATGCTCATACTCAGAGGTGGGCGGCCTAATTCGGAATTCCGATGATCTCCTTAGTTGCACTCTCGTTTTCGAATCAGACAATCGAAACGAACTAAACCCGCCAGACAAATCGGATAATCGTAATCGGATTGCTGATAATTTTAAGAGATTGCCGATTAATCCAGGTCGATGTTTTTTTTTTAACAGTAGCTGCTTTGCAAACATTTCAATGTTTTCCCCAAGTAAAGTGTTTTTGTTTTATTTGTTCCTATTGCCAATTTTGTATTTTCTATATAATAGAATGTGTAAACTCTCATGCTTAATTATTTAACTGTATTTAATAAAAAGCAGATATTTGACAGTGCCTCTTCTTTCTGAGAGAACATGTTGGTGTTATTTTGTGCACTTTGTGGAATATGTACTACATAAGTTATTTTTTATAATATAATAATTATCTATTAATAGAAAAAGCTTATTTTTCATTAAAAAAAGCTTGCATTTTGTCTGTATTAGTTAAAAGTCGCTTATTTACGTGAATAAAATGAATTACATTCCCTTTAGAAACAACGAAAATCACTTTGAAAAAGCTGAATCGCTTTTAAAAATATCTAATCGCATTTAAAAGGTAAAATCGAATCAGTAATCACTAACGGATTTCAATTTATTCTAACCACACCCATCCCTGCGCGTACCAAATATGTAACGCGCTCAATTATTCATGTCCACTTCACTAACAAGCTTCCCTACTCAACTCGTATAATTTCTTGTTATTTACGTAAAAGACTGTATTTCATTTCCGTACTTATCCCTCATTAGTCACACCATCATTTATCACCATTCACCCGATGCATGCATAGTCGTTAAGTATTTTCATCGAGTTAGAATTTTCCCTTCAAACAATTAATTTCCCTCATGAACACGAGGTTGCTTTTATTCAGGTACAGCGCGCTCTTTATGAAGCGTTGAGTGATGTAGGCCGAGTTTTTGTAGCTCAATTGGCTTGTCAGGCGCAATTAGCGCATGATTTATGGCATCCACGGCCGCGGCGCTGCTGGACATCGATTGATCGTCCAGCTCCCAGCCTCCGACGTATTCGGGGCACCTCGTCCTGGCCTTGTCCTTAGCAAAAAGCCGAGCGGCGCTTGTTGTTGGCCTCCGATAATTTGTTGCAGATAATCGGCATGGCCCCTGCTTGCCTGCCTGCCTGCTTTCCTGCCTGCCTGCCTGCTTTCCTGCCAGCCTGCCTGCCTCCGGCCCTAGCATTGATGTAGCTAATGCAACGTTTGTCGTTACACTCCATACCTATATGTGCAAATAACCCTAACGAAATTGATGGCGGTTGCGGCGCCACCCAGCAACTAAATTGCAATTTTAGCTTCTGTGGCAGCCCTGATTTTTCATGAGGAATCGCCTAAGTTTCTACTTAGCTCTCGCACTAGGAGTGTTGTGAACGTAAAAGCGGTGTACGCTTGTTTTTGTCCTTGAATAATTTACTGCATATAATTTGTGCATTTCAAGCTAAGCTATATTCTCTCTAATTTTGGTGTCGTCCAAACAGTGCTTCTCTTAATATTGATTGAAAATTTGAAGACAATTATCATAACATTTCAAAACATCGATTAATTATATAATTATCTTATGACGTATTCAGCAGCGCAGCTAGAAAATAAGCCTAACACTTGTCATGGACAGACAATATGCACAGCAGATAATCGAAACAATTCGTCTTTGTCTCCCATTTTAGCCTTTTTATTGGAGGTTAGTAACGGTCGAATATAAATCACGATATATCATTGAAGTCTTTCTTTTTTGGAGTCACTTTTTTTCCTCCGTTTAACTTTACGTGGTACCACACTTTTCTGGTTAATGCTGTTTTATGTGCCCACAACCAGTAATGTGTTCCCACGCAACCTCACCAAAAGTCTATCTCCCTTTCTTTCTCTTAAAAAAAAATAGCAGAGTTTGTTGTTTTGCAACAATTTCCTCCCCATAATGGAGGCGCTCGAGGCCACCTCTGAATCCGAGTTGGAAGCTCTGCTGAGAGAAAGTTTTCGTTGTTTTGCAATTGTTTCTATGTTAAACTAGGCACTTACGGACCTCTGAAGTGCTTAGGCTTTTTTTAACACGAACCTTTTCGCCAAGTTTAATGAAGTCATAAACTATTGAATTTTGTAATTCAAGTGGAAGTGGTATAGAGTCGTTGCTAAATGCCTTCTTGAAGTTTAAAACGCAGTCTCTTCTACACACCAATGATGTTCAAAGGAAGTAATTTTTTAATTAGTTTCGGAAGCAATTCTAGGGATTAAGCAAATTTGCGTACCTGGCTAACTCGAGTAATTCCAAATAAAATTTAGAAGTAGTACATGACATTCTATGTGAATTGTGTTCTTATTTATTTTTGCTAGTTTGATGAGGAATATCACCTTGCTCTCGGAATGACTCCATCTCGGTTGTTGCAGTTCATTCAGGATATATCTGACAGAGCTGCCAAAAAAATCATCCAACATACCCTTCAAATTACATCTATGTTTAAGAACGTCTCTTGCTTTTAAAATACATTCTATGTCAGTTGTAGTACGCGTAGCTTCTTCGAAATTATTATTTTGTGCCAGGTTTCTCCTAACTGATTAATCATATTGCTCATCCAATTATCATCTAAGATGAAGAATTTCTTCCGCTCTCAGAAGAAGATAGATATCGGCTACGACACAGTAGTTTATTTTGGACAGATATCCAGTACCAGCCTTTGCACTATTGACTAAATATGCTGCTCAGTCAATTAATGAACCGGTACAATGGTCAAGTGAAGAACGTTTGATTCCAGAAACTATATTCGATATTAACTGTTTATTCAGAACTAACGCTCTATTCGGAGCTTCCAAGAACTGAATGTGCACATTTTCTTTACTGTAGTATCGACACTGCAGAACACTCTTCAGACAACGGAATAACCTCAACGCCTGTCAAAAATGTAGTAACTTCCTCAGCACGACTAGCTTGTGCCAACACTTACAATAATTGACTAAATATGCTTTTTCAAATAGCTTCTATTTATTAGGCCTCTTCACCCACTTTATTATATCTTGTTGAGCACGTTTATTCGGTGCTAGTACTTCTAGCTACTATATGTTCTTCCATGATCCTCTTCAATGAGGAACGCATCTTGTTCAACACATGTGTTCGGTGCACCAACACCTCAAGAAACTGATAAAATACGTTTTTCAATTTATGATCTACAACGAGGAAAACCGCATCACCCACAGAACTGCAGCACTTTCAGTACGAGTACTTTGTGCCAGCACTTTCGGCAACGGATTAAGTTTGTTCTTTAATGTATCGTCTACATCGTCTACAATGAAGAACGCCTTTCCCCAGCAGAATAAGCTCGATTTACTTGTTGTAGCATCATGTTCACGACAAGCATTTTGTCTCGGGGCTTCAGGGTATTGGCACTGGCACTGGCCCTTGCGATCTTGTCCACAAAATTCGGCGCGTCTTTGTCGGGCGATAATTTGTCAATTACAGGTAATTGGCTGGTAAGAGCCTCTGCTTTGTTGCGACCTAGTAAGTAAATCTCGCAAGCCTCATTTTTATTATTGGCAGTGACAGGGAAAGAAGGGCGCTGCATATTTTTATCGGTTTCATACATGAGTGGAGGTTATCGAAAACTTCAAGAGGCAGAGAAGAACTTTTTTGGTGAGTTTTGTAGGAGAGGAAAAAGAGGGAACTTGGTTTGGTATTTTTATAGTTTTGCAGGATAGTAAAGTGTACAAGAGACTACGTCAGCTGGATATTTTTGTAGTTTTTTTTTTTCAAGAAACTGCAGTTTACAAGAATCTATATCTGCACGGCATTTTTTTTTTTTTTACTAATTTTCTGAGAGCGCTGAGTTTACAGGGATTTTTGGGATTTTCCAAATGAGTGGAGCTTACAACGCATTTTTTCCGCTGGATATTTTGGGATTTACAGGCTAGCGGTGTTTACAAAAGCCCATGTCAGCTAGATATTTTTTATGAATTTTCGAAGGGAAAAGGGTTTGCAACAAACCTTGTGCCCATTACTTCACAGAGGTTTGTTAATTGAAGTATGTAATTCACGTGGTAAAATACTCCTGACTGGATACCTTAATGTATTATTGCAATATATTGAAGTTTATAAGACACCTTATCGATTGGATATTTTTTTTTTCTTTTTTTCTCAGACAATTGAGTTTGCAGGATACTTACTCTGCTTGATACTTTTGATTTTAAAGGATACTGATGTTTGCGAGAAACTATGTTTGCTGGGTCTCGAGTGGACGCCTAAATATTATATTATTATTATTATTATTTTTTATATGCACTAATTTAGCTCCTTGCCTTCTCGATTCGCAGTCACACACTAAGAAAGCAAACAGAGATTGATACAGTGTCATGAAAAATCGCACTCGCTTTGCTTTTCAAGTCTATTTTTTACGGGGAGTATGGCCCCTATGAAAACCCTGAGGCTACCGCAGCTTTATGCCCAAATTATGCATAGTACTAAAACTGTTGATGCCCGTGCTTGCGACACGTTCTCACCCTAGAATCCGATCATTTTCGCACCGGCGGCCGCCCTATAGCGCTTGTCTTTTGCATCACAGTAAACTCCGCTCGCGTTGATGCAGAAAGTAATTGCTCTAATGCGGCAGCCAACGCGCAAGTGGATTGAATCTAGGGGAGGAGACGTGTCGCAAGCACGGACATCAGCAGCTATCGCACTATATATAAGCATTCTTCGTCTTCTTTCTCGATTTTCGTTACCAATGGGCGGTGATCCAGTCTGGGAACTCTATACATACTACATGGGTTCCACGGTTCTCTCGAAATGCTAAAGGTACGTACCTTCCTTTTCGCGAGGCGGCATAGCCCTTAATAGCTGGTACATCGTCCTCAAAAATCCTAATTATATTACTAAACGCTTCTTTTACTGGTATACAGCACAGGGTACCTAGAAAATAAAGATTTGCTTGTTTATCCCAGATTAACACGTCTTGCATTGTCGTCCATCGATGGTACTGCCTGCTTAAGTGTGCTTATGCAAAACACCCACTCCTTTTTTCTGTTTTTTTTTTTTTTCTCAGAGCACCTTTTCTGAAACCGGGATAACCCCAGCGCACGTTCCCTGAAGCCGAGCATTGCTCATTGCACGTTTTCTTGAGTGCAAGCCGATCATCTCTTCGAAGTTCATGACAGAAAATCAATAAAATTTGCTGTAGCAGAAATTACCCAAGGCAAGGCTGCCAATACCAGACGCAAATAGCATCTGGTCCTCAGGGTAAAAATTGAACTGCTTTGTCATGCGCAAGAGAATCTTCGAGGCTGACTTGCCGCACTAAATGCCAATACCTGAAGTTCGCCAGAAATATCTCTGATACTTTGCGCTCGACGTCTTTTTCTCAGTGAAGAATTCTGCGCTTCACATTTGTTTGTTGTTATTGAAACGCTGAGTTAAGCTGCTGGCACGTTTCCTAGAAGAACGTTTTTTTTGTAGTGATGCTTATTCTTGGTTCATAAAGGAATAAATTTTAATGGAGAGAGATTTTGAAGGGGCCTGTGCCAATGCTTATGGATACAGTTGCATTAAGATGTCATTCGCGATATCAGCACGATATCTGACAGCTATTTTTACCATGAATTGTTTGCACTTTTGCATAATTCTCGAGTAATTTTGTGAATTATTTTGGTTATTCCTAAGCTCTGATAGTAGTAATACTGCTGTTAACACTATTAAAGTTCATTAACTATTATTATTCTGATTGTTACTATCAATTAAGATTAAATCACCGATACTCGTATCATCAATTTTATCAGCGCGGTATCATCAAATACGAGTACAGTGTGACGCAGTGTTTACTGTCTTGTTGATTGCCTCGTCTACATTCAAGTGGGTTGGGAAAAACTGTCACTTCAATCTTGGTCCTGCTCGATACAGTCAGCCTCCAAACCTAACTAAAATACATCATTTGCCCTCACACACACTTACACACGCATGTACATCTTTCTGTGAATCTTTTATAATACTCTGTTTCAAGTTGATAGAAATGGTGAAATTAAACGTAAATACTTTAGAAACTTTTCCGACTAGGTCCAGGTTATGCTATGCGCGCCATCCGACTGAAATGACCAGAGATGACTGCCTCATGTCGTGTCTTAGAAGACACTACCGAAATTGCAGAAATCGTGTTTTAAAGAAGTAATCGCTCGTAAATAAGCCTTTTTTTCAGCTCCATGTACCCGATATATTTTCTTTCTCCTCCTCGTTACTGTATTTAATTTATTGACTCATTTGCGTGTAGTTTTCTGATCAAAATAATTGAAGAGCTGTAACGTTTGCTGGACCATTCGTCGTTCTAAGCGGTTCAGGTACTTAGGAGACTGCATGCCAAACGTGTACAACAGCAGAGACGCGTGTGCTCAAAAACAGCCGTTATAAGAGACCGAAGCCTTTATATAATGACGGCTTCAGTCTTCTATAACGGCTGTCTTGAGCACACGCCTCCCTGTTGTTATAACAGCTTTACCTGTGGTTCCTTCTGCAGCCTTCGTTATAATCGACGAGCCTAGGTGTCAAGAGACGGAAAACCCCTCGATGCCTAGTCGGAAATTTTTAGACGACAATTTGATATAATCCGATGCTGTCGCTTTTTACACTAGATAGATGCCTCAAATTTTCTCATATGCTGCGATGCCAAAATAGCTACAAATAATTACCACTCAATTCCAGATGGATGATTCAAACGCCTTCAGCCCCACTCGACCGCACGCCTATGTAGAGTGGCAAAGAAACGCCGATCAAACTGACGAATTAGGCACGAAGAAACCTGTAGCTACAATTATTGTACATGCTTCTGAAGCTATGACCTTCCTTGCACGTAGCCTAGTATGTCGCTTCTTATCTGACGAGACTGTTGCAAATGTCAGTGCTAGGTGCTCAATAGTGACCAACTATATCTGTCACCGAGTCCAAAGTCTCAAGACCAATTCACACGTTAGTCTCTTCAACGTGTTCATTCGGCATTTTGTTCGAATGTTTTGCTAAGTCCTTAAAAGCATAACTGTATAGCTGGCCGTTATGTTAGTTAGCTTAAGTATCTGTCACCAGCTAGTAGAGTTTCCGATCTTTCTTCAAATCTACAACCAATTAGAACCACAAAAGTTGTTCTTATTAATTTTGTTTAAGCTAACCGCAGTAACGCAATCGGGCGCTCTGCTGAAAGAACGCGTCGAAATGGCCAACGTGTCAACCGGCCTTAAGATTAGATTATATTCTACTGTCTGTAGCTGTCTATCCTTGAAACTTATCGCGACTTGGCTCAGCATGAAGGCAGATCTAATTTCATAAATACAACGGGCAAGAAACAGAGGGACCTAAGCCAGACTGATTATATTTAATTTACAAGACAAGTTAAAGCAACGTTGCCTCAACTGCAAAATATTGCATTCTCAATTTTTAGTTGATATTATAGATATTTACCGTATAAACGCGAAAATTTAATGAGGTTAGGGTAATTGCAAAACAATATCCCACAGCAACCCTCTCGTTTATGAGTCCGAAGCTCGTTGCAATCCAGTCCACTTAACTTCCGCCAACAAATTGGACGTTATTACAAACGCAAGTCTCCTTATCATGATCTCTTTCTGATTCATAAATATCTGTTTCCAGCTCACGACGCTTTCTGAGAATTACCATGTTATATGCCCGGAAGTTGATGCGTAATTTTGTACAAAGAGTAGAGAGTTGATGGATTGATGAAGGAAGTTTTATTGTGTCTGGCGTGGTCCACTGGGACCCTTGGCTCGTCGCTTGAATTGCTAAAACTATCTTCTTTAAATTATATTAATATTAGTGAAAGTAAATTCTAAATACATACATATACATATACCAACAGCAATTATTAGATTAGATAGCAGCCAGTAGACGGACCAAGAGGCCCATTCCCAGAGAACAGCCGGAACCTGTGCTCCTGCCCTTTGTGAACTATTGTCATTGGATCAGCTCATAGAGTGCCAGAGCGTGAGTCCCGACTACTTTCTGGATGAGCCTGTTTGTGCGTCTACTGCCAGCTACCTAATCAATCTATCTATTGAACGGGCGGCTTCACAAAAAATAAATGTTTGTTGCAACTTGCATCGCCGTATGTGCACGGTATGTTTCTATAAGATCAAACGATAGTGTGCATACGGTACTCCACGAGTACAATTCATATTGCAGCGTACGAAATGAAACATGCAGCATCCGTTTGCGATTACAGTAACGCAGCATATTGCAAGGGATCTGAATGGAGACTATGGAAACAGTTGGCTGCTCTGGCGTACGCTATTTTTTTTTTTTTTTTGCTTTAACACTCGCTCTTGTCGCTTGTCGCCCTGCATGGTGTGGCCGCGGCCTCAGGGACTCCTCTTATTCAGCTGTCATTATAAGTGTGGAAACAGTAATCGCCCGTGAACCAAGGATTATGAGACTAATAGGTTAACCCAGGGGGCGGATTCAAGCTATAGTGCATCATGGGAAATGGGCTTGTGACGTCATAAAAATCTAGTACGTTTATCAGTAGCTATTTTCCATTGTTTCTTCATCATTTCGTTTGGGCCTCCAGAGTGTCCTACATGTCCAACAATCATTATAGTTGCGCAAAAATGTATATCAAAGTATCCACAAACTATTTTAGCTCTCTGAAAGATAAAATTTTTATTATTATTTAGGTTGTTTTTTCCGTAAGAGGCACGCACTCTGTCGGAGAGTTTCGGTAAAATATTGGCCTAAGCTGTGCCGTCGCGTACGCGTCGGTAACATATCCGCCTCTAATAATCGTAGAAAAGCTACAGCATCATTGGAAAAATTATCGATTTAACATTCGCCAGTTTCAACATCATTCCTGAGACAGTGTAGGTGTGTGGAATACGGTTAGGTATTTTTTTTTTTTGCAAGTTAGTTAACGCGAGTCGGATGCCACCCTACTACTACTGTAACGCACGCAGCGTACGTATAGCAGCTGATGTTTTTATTCCAATTTTACCGAGCACTTGTATGGCTTCTGCGTATTATATATAGACTTTTTCTTTAATATTACTTCGCCGGAAGGAAAGTGATTTTTTTTGTCCTTTAATGTTTCTCTTAAAAATCTTGTGAAGAAGTTATTCTATCTCGGCCTTCAATCGCTCGCATCTGAGCCAATTTTTGCGGTGTGAAATTGTAGAGGATAGCAGATCACTGGTAGAAGACTGAAAGTGAATCGAAAAACAGTGCGGTTTTCACTCATATAAATCCATCTTTAATATGCCATATTACTCTCGATACAACTCACTTGATTTATTGCATTTTAAAGACGATAAACGTGGCTCTAAAAGTGCTTCTGATACATGCGGGCATCTGCCGGTTGAATTTATCTACTCTTTTACTAGCCTTTTAACCAACGTTCTTTCAAAAATTTTATCCTTTAGAGAGCTAAAAAAAAGTTTCTAGACGCTTCGATACATATTTTTGTGCAACTATCATGATTGGGGGACATGTAGGACACTCTAGAGGCCCAAATGAAATGATGAAGAAACCGTGCAAAATAGCTAGTGTACTAGGTTTTATGAGGTCATCGCTTCGTACGTTCGCTGCGCGCAAGCACCGCACGCTCGGCAGTGCGCTAACCTGTTCCCGTTAATCATCCTTGCCCTACTACAGTGTCACTAGATACATAACTTTTATCTATTTTCCCCTAGCTGACGCTGGTTTTCATTAAACGTGAAGCATTGTGTCACTAAGGATACATCTCTTAACCAGTTTCCTCAACTGACGCTGGTTTCCATTAGTTTTTGATGTCCTATGTTATTAAAATTGCATATTTTAACTATTTCTCTTTGCTGGCGATGGCTTTGATAAGTTTTTTTATGCATATTGAATGTCTTCACTTACCATTGACACCGATCGCCGAAAGCTGCTTCCACGATGACCTTAATTCTTCTCTCACTTGTTCTACACTGAATGACTACTAAATAGAGTATATCAATCAATCAATCAACTTTATTAGGTACTCACAGGGTGGTACAATAGTTATATTAAACATAGCTTATCACTAGACTTAAATTAAATACAGAGAGCGCTTGATATCTTCAAAATATGACGGTTTCTCTCTTCTAGTCACTAATTACATGCGGCAAATATTACAATCACCACCTCGCGTTCAGAGCGTAAACACTCAATATTCAAAACCTGTCTTGATTTTTTTTTCAGCTAAACGAAATATTTTAATACGATCCATTATTTGCAATCGGTCACTACATACGGCAAGTATTAAAAGGCATGATCTATTGTTGCAGCAGCATCCTGCACTTATGTTACTAATGCATATCCTATTGCGGTCCCTTAAAAAACTGATGCAATAGTTTCCTTCTCGAGGTCGCTGCATGCGGTGAAACAATGGCGACAATGTCGGGGAAACCTGCTCTGTGCCGACAGCATTTGCACATCATTCCTGTCATCTCTTATTTCTTCAATTTAGGAATATCTTTATATCTTAAAAAAATTCCCTCTTTACGGTCTCTACCTGTGAGAAGCATTGGAATCCTTGCTCTACGCCTGCCTCCTTGTCTTAATTCTATTTAAAAATGTCTTCGAGTCGTGTATGTCTTCTTTGTTACAGTCACTACATGCGGTAAATATTCGAAACCCATCTCTTCGCGTGTCTTCTCATAGTACTATTATTCCAAGCTATCTTCGATTATGTAATGCCTTCTTTGTATTACAGTCATTCCCGTCCATATTTGCAGCAAAGATTCGAAAACCTTTATCTACCCGTGACTTTTTTCAGTATTATTATTATTATTATAAGATATCTCCGGTCATGTAATGTCGTCTCTGTTACAGCCACTACATGCGGCAAATATTAGAAGCCCTGCTCTATTGCCACGACAACAACATCCTGCACCGCGACATTAAGCCGCACTGCGTACTCCTTGCCAGCACCGAAAACAACGCACCCGTGAAACTTGGCGGCTTTGGAGTGGCCATTCAATTACAAGAAGGAGAACTTGTTGATGGAGGTACGTGGAATTTTTTAATTCTGGTTGCGACGTAATAACAGGAGGCTTCGAACCTAGAGCGTGCTTTGGAATGACCTACTTCGGATGGCATTGTCGCGCTACACAGGCATTATAATCGAGCCCTGCTCTGTATGATGTCGTCGATGGAAATTTTTTTTGAAACGGAGAACAGAGATATGAGGAATAATTTCTGGCATACTAGAGTTCTCCATTTACGTTCTTGATAGGGAATCGAGAAAAGATGCTGAACAGCAATATAAATTATAATTTTTACAAAGTAAACTTGTCGTTGCTTCCTGTTTGTTCATTATTTGGAACAGAGCAAGGCAACTGAACATAGAAATTACTAATAATTTCTTATAAGTTTGATTGCTCGTTGCCTTTTCTTCGTTCATCGACTACAAAAAATATTAAAAAACTGGTATCTACTAGACCTCATCTGCTATTGCCATTACCTGTGCATACTGGATGTGAAAAATATATTATCGTGGTGCTCTAGTTTTGTCCATCATCACTAATTCTTTATTTGGAAGAAACTTATGCCCCGTACAGGGTTTCACAGCTCGGTATGTATCTCACTATTCGAGTATATTCATTTCTCTTGCAAAAATTCGTCTTTGAATATTTTCCCATGTTCATCTGAAACAAGAAGGTAGCAACGACTACGGAAATCGGAAGCTGAACATTTCGGCAAGGCTGAAGTCTGGCTGACTCGTTGATTGGCTGTGCGTGTGGCTGAGAGCTTGTGAGTGGCGGAAAGAAAGCAGCCAAAGAAGAATAACAAAAAACGAATCCTGGCTAGTGCGGCGAAATGTGGCTGTGTTTCCTTCTTCTGTTAATCCTACTTGACTTGTCCCAGCGCAGTTATATGATGAGCTAGCAAGCAGTCATAGCGAAATCATGACTAGCAAGCAGATATGTGAAACAAATCTCTGAGGAAGTATAGATGAAAGCGAAGTGACAACATGAAACTGGAACCAAGAAGTTCTTAGTGGCGTTTTGAACTGCATGTGCTCAGTTTGCTTAGTCCCGACAGCCACAATAGAGAAAAAAGATACGATTAAGGAATCTACACTTCATCAGCTGGCGGAACATGCTGGCTAGCTGGAGTAGCTTACGTACCAGCATCGGAGTAAATATATAAGGTTAAACATATATGTATATGTCTGAACAAAGGGAAAGGCATACTTAACAGGCCAGTACGCAAGCGTAGTTAGAGGCATAAAAAATTAGAATAACATATTCTACAGTGAGAATTATTTGTACTACTGCTGTCTTTGAGACTAATTACAATCTCTATGTATATACTGTACTGTATATGCTGATAGGTAGCAGAGAACTTACCTAAGTCTACATGTATGTTCTAGGGCAAAAAAATACTTTGTATTACGTCCATTGTATTATTACAGGAACTCTCTGAGTATCAGATTTTTATCATCCCACTAATATTTACCCGAAATAAATACCATTATCGCCTAAGCACATAGCGCGAGTGCCAGCAAATATTTCTATAGGGGCAATTTTGCAGCGCGAATCGCCGAATTGCCGCCAAAATTGAAATTCTTTACTTTATGTAAGGGGAGGCGGTGGCAGCTTCGCCATTGTTCGGGGGTCGCCCACATTTTGCCGGAGAGTCAACCGTTAAATCTTGGCCCTCTTTTTTTGTGAAATACCGAAGCCACTTACGAGCAAAGTCTGAACTGAGAGAAAGTTTTGGAAGATGAGGGGAATTTCTGCAGCTGCCTCCGAGCCGAGCGCATCGCGCACACACACACACCCAGTGCGTCGAGATTGACGGTCGCTCGAGTGAAGTGACACAAGTTTCTATTGCGTTACAATGGGAAACTAAAAGAAAAGCAGCTTGCCAAAAGTCCGTCTTCCTATTTCAAACTTTGAGGGCGGAAAAAATGTGGAACAGTCGTAGTGACATACTGCATATTTTTTAGTGGAAGCATATTATTACTAAAACTTCACGCCAGGGCCATAACGGAGAGGTAGTGCAATCCAAAGAAGCAGCATGCAACACTTGAAGCCCGGAACGTTGCCGAGGAAAAACTATCAGAAAGCTGTTAATGCAGTGAATTTCAGACACAAGGGCTGAAGACACCAACTGAATTGCCGAAATCGGGATCTAGCAGTCTCCGATGTAAAAGAATACGGATCACCTCAGCACGTGTATTGCTCCCAAAGACCTTGAGAGCATGGATAGAACAATACATCCAAAGATTTTCATTGTTGTAGACCTTATAAAACATATAGAGGCCGGCCACACCTCGCCTATGAGATAAATTTACCAGAGCCCTCTCAGCACACAACTTGCTGGCTGAGCTAACAAATCGGTCCAGCAGATGCATGTGAATGTCAGCCGCCGAAGCCCAAACCGGTGAGCAATACTCGAACACAGGCAGTAAAAAAGTATAAAAGCATCTACGGACTACACCTTTGTCGCTAAACCCTAAATTGACCTCACGCAGCTTATTTCGACTGTCGTAACAATTTAAGGTTCTAAATAAACTTTTTCTTATGATTAACATTGCTTGACAAGTTATTTATAAAATAAATTGGATCTCATCGGGCTAACATCTTTACAGGCGGAGACGCAATGAACTTTTTGCATATTTAGGTGTTTACATGCTATCGTGAAAACGGTATATTCATAATATCATGATGCAGTTTAAGAACTGCCAGGCTAGCCATATAGAAAGCAAGTAGTTTTTATTAGCGACTAGCAGGAACTACACGTTTTTTAAATCGACGGAGGATTGGATGGGATAGTAACTAGCCTGGCAGGCCCATTTTTGTTACTCCTATACGGGATCCAAATTTCATATTTTTTCGGTGCATTATTGTAAGCGAGTTTGTAAATTATTGTAGTCAATTATCATGTTTTTTCGTTTTTTTTTTTTCTTTTCAGTGACGGACCAGTACAGCTTTAACTCAGCTGGTGAGTAAACATTTTATTACACTTGACTGTCATTTTCATTACTACATTGTTTAGGTTCAGAAATAATACATACTCAACATCGACGCTATGCTTTTAGGAGTCCTGCTATCTAATTACTGAACTTAGCGAAGGAAACCACATTGAGTTTCGAAAAAAAACCTGTGTTATTGAAGCGCGTTGTGGCTAGAAATCTTAATATCCATCTACCTCACAATACAATTTATTTCACTACATTCTTCAACTAGTGAACTAAACAAAGTTACTCTGCAATTATATATAAAGTGAGTTAACTACTTGTCCGATTGTCGCATTTGGATCGATACTACCAAATCCGAGCAGCTTCATATTGTCTGATTAGCTTTAACTTGTCTGACTACAGCTTTAACTTGTCTGATTAGCTATAACTGGTCTGATTAGTTTTTACTTGTCTGCTTAGCTTTAACTTGTCTGATTAGCTATAACTGGTCTGATTAGTTTTTACTTGTCTGCTTAGCTTTAGCTTGTCTGATTAGCTTTAGCTTGTCTGATTAGCTTTAGCTTGTCTGATTAGCTTTAGCTTGTCTGATTAGCTTTTACTTGATTGCTTAGCCTTAGCTTGTCTGATTAGCTTTAGCTTGTCTGATTAGCTTTAAGTTCTCTGAAAAGCTTTCACTCGTCTGATTAGCTTTAACTTGTCTGATTAGCTTTAGCTTGTCTGATTAGCTTTAGCTTGTCTGATTAGCTTTTACTTGTCTGCTTAGCTTTAGCTTGTCTGATTAGCTTTAGCTTGTCTGATTAGCTTCAAGTTCTCTGAAAAGCTTTCACTCGTCTGATTAGCTTTAACTTGTCTAATTAGCTTTAGCTTGTCTGATTAGCTTTAGCTTGTCTGATTAGCTTTAAGTTCTCTGAAAAGATTTCACTCGTTTGATTAGCTTTTACTTGTCTGATTAGCTTTTACTTGTCTGATTAGCTTTAGCTTGTCTGATTAGCTTTAGCTTGTCTGATTAGCTTTAACTTTTCCGATTTACATTAACTTGTCTGAATAGCTTCAACCTGTCAGAATAGCTTCAATTTGTCTGATGAGCTTTAACTTGTCTAAATAATTTCCACTTGTCTGATTAGCTTATACTAGTCTGATTAGTTTTAACTTACCTGAATAGCTTCAACTTGACTGATTAGCTTCAACTTGTCTGAATAGCGTTAACTTGTCTAATTAGCTTTGACTTGTATGCTCAGCAATAGAAAGCACCTGAAAATCTGTGTTGAGTGCTCTGTGGCCCCAAGTGTAATTGGTTTGCAACTACCAAGTGAAAAAAATCAACTCGCAATAGCTAGTCTAACGCTCAGAATTGAGCTTTGATACAAGTGAAAGCTGACTGAACTAGATGCACTCATTTCTGGTGGGCCAATCGAACACGCCATAACCGAGTCAGCATTTACAGAATGGCGATGTAATTTTCATCTTCCGTATATTAACAGCTTAGATATAATCTGCCTCCCATAGCGTTTATGTATACTTGTAGACAAAGCGCTACATTATAAATTTCAGGGGTCATAGGGTTCGTTTAGAGTTACCCTCACCCATCTTATGTAATGAGGATTGCGCTCATATGGGATCACTGAGGTTACTATATAGCCTCAGCTGTGTGGATCTGCAGAACATCTTTTTATCGTGCCCTCTGAGCTGTCTTCTTCTCATTCTAGTGATGTTATTGCTCTGTTCATTCTCTCCTTTGCCTATTTGCTCTACACATTTGTATATGTTTCACATATCTCTCAACATACTGAATGTCCCGTCCTTTCCCTCTCTTGAAATAGGACATTAGGTCTACGACGGCCACAACAAATCTATAACCTAATATAATCTTTGATAGATCTACCGCTATGAATTTCGAACTCTTTCTTTGTTTCTCAGTATGTCCGTGATTTTCTCTTGTGAACCAGTCCCAGCCCGTCCATTTACGTTTAGCTTCACTTTGCGTTTATGTCTCTAATTCCTCTGCAGTCACGGCTGAATTGCTTTTAATTCAGTGTAAGCACATTTCCTGTTAATAGAGCTTCAATTCTTTCTCCTTCGCTCTGTTGAGAACCACACACACACACACACACACTTCACCTCAGTGCAAGAACGTTTCATGTCCACTCAACCGACGTGCAATTGATTGGAACCGAAATATTTATCAGAGCGATGGCGTTCACTACTCGCCTGCGCTCAGGCGCAAGACAGGCCACTGCACTTTACCGACCTTTTCAGCTCGAAATAAAAGGAAGGCGGCATTACTGCGTGTGGCCTTTAGGGAAGCTTCAGGATTTTGGGGTCTTGAATATTGCATCGCGAATGTTCGGGCAACTTACTGCTCATCGAGCTATGGCGGCTCAGGTCCGAGTACTTAAGGTACCATCGATTCGCCGGAGAAATTAACGCCTACAAGCTTCAGTTGTCGGAAACTTTAGACAGTTGCGATGTCTTCGACCAGCTGGACCGAGCTTCGCCAATTAACCCTAAATCTTTTACTTTCGAGGCTTATAAAATTCAGTCCTATGCTTCGTGAAGGATTTCTTCAAAAGTCTCAAACGTACTTGAATTGCTGGTAACACCTGCAACGCGATTTAAATGAAATGCAATGTTCCTCTCTTAATTAGCACCCGACGAGACAAGCTCTGTATCGGATTAGCGTAACATTACTTTGGCTAGTCAGTCAATAGCATTTTTAGTGCACTTTGTAGCTGATGGCGTCTTTGAAACACTAACCATCGCTAACTTCAGGTCAGCTTTGAGCAGGATGGCGGTATGACTTTGTAACGCCTTCCAAAAATATTCCTCATAAAAAATTTAGGGCTGCCTCGCAGAAGATGAATTGTGGTTTTAGCTTCTGCGGCGGCCCTGATATTTGGTTAAGTTATAACTTAGTTTACTCAAGTTACCTTCTTTGTCGTTTGGTCTTTCCCGAGGTATTATTCAACCTTTTCGCAAGTCTAGCCCATTCATATTCACTCCCTATGAAGTAACTAAATGTTGCTTGCAGTAAAATTAAAAAAAATACCATATGAAGATTTTATGCAACATAAGTAAGGGCAAGTTCATTCAAACTTACCTAGAAGGTAACAGGGCAACTGACAAACCATGTGTTGCAGCAATAATTGCAAAGTGAGTTCTATTTTCTGTAGTTAGTCAACGACGTCATGCACCCTCATTTAATTGGTACAGCACTACCTGTGATGTCCTCATATGAATACAGTGAGTATGAAAAGGCTAACCTTTTACACGGGCGGCTTAAAAACGCTTTCGTAGGAATAACATTATGGAACTAACTAACTTGCCAGATAAAAAGTTAAACGCCGTTTGAAAATACATTTTTTTTTACTGCCGGAAAGGCTAGATCTAGCTTTTTTTTTTATGCATTCATTTGAATATATCAACAAATGCCACAATTGGCCACAATTGCCACAATTGAGGTAAATGTCGCGACAACTTTGAACGATAAACGAAGAACTTTCCTAATGGCATACCCACAAGATCGACTTAATATGCATTTCCTTTGCATTTCTTTTCAGTGTACGGGTTTGATCAACTAGTAATTTCTATAGCAAACTATCATCCGACGGGTCCAGATTTAATCTACTTCATAGGTTGTGTCAGTCTGCAACTTCTAAGAAACTTACACTCTGACCTGTCCAGGTTGTATCTCTTGTACAGATCGTATCAACAACTCGTAAACTATCCTTTGACCTGTCAAGGTTGCATCTCTTCATCACCTCCCATTACTCCGTAACTCCAGCAAACTATCCTTGCACGTGTCCAGGCCACGTCTCTGGTCGTAGTCGCATCAATCTGCAACCTCCAACAAACTTTCCGTTGAGAGGTTTCATGCCATCAACTTCCTATGCATCTCATGTCCAGGTCGCATCGGCACCCCCCACTTTATGGCTCCTGAGGTGGTGGAGAGGCAGCCTTACGGCAAGCCTGTGGACGTGTGGAGTGCCGGTGTGCTGCTCCATGTCCTGCTGTCAGGGACACTGCCTTTCATGGGGACCAAAGATAGGCTCTATGATGCCATCTGCCAGGCAAATCTTAGCGTGAGTATTGGTTTTGGGAAAGTATGATCTGTATTGCTATCTGTGGGGCAAATATAGCGTGAGTATTCTTCATGGGAAAGTATGATCTGTATTGCTATCTGTAGGGTAAATATAGCGTGAGTATTCTTTATGGGAAAGTAATAATAATAATAAAATCATTTATTGTTCTCAGAAGGTACTGTGGCCAACAAGATTAGGACACAGCGCCTGAGGTTTTCATGATTAAAACTAACTTAAGAATAATACTAAACACTAGCATCAGATAGTTATACATAATTATGGTCTGCTGAGAGTCACTGGCACAATGCCTACACATTGTGAATGAGATGATAAGAGAAACGTAAGCTACACAGAGTTAAAGCAGAATAGGTTTCTTGGGAGTTTGAAGTACCGTTTGTAAAATACAGTTGGCCAGAGAAAAGAGAATCTAGAGAAGAAGTTTTAGATTTTTCTATTGAGAGCATGAATGGCAGCGTACAGAAAACAGTCGGCTAAGGCTGGGTGTAGCGAACTAGTTAACACTAGTTAGCACGGTTACAGGTATTTCAAAATAGGGAGAAAAGTGGGATATGAAATTTAGAAGATATTGGCCAGCTCGCCCTTTTCAAGAGTGAAAGAGAAAAGGATATGTGTTCCAGGAAATAAAAATAAAGTCTAAAGACAATGCAGTTAGAATTACAGTGCACAATATGATATGATATGATAAGAGAAGAGAGGAAATGTAGAAGAGAGGATCTGTGGGGCAAATATAGCGTGAGTATTGTTTATGGAAAAGTATGATCTGTACTGTTATCTGTGGGGCAAATATAGCGTGGGTATTGTTTTTGGGAAAGTATGATCTGCAGTGCTATCTATCGGGCAAATATAGCGTGAGTATTGTTTCTGGAAGATTGCTCTCTATTGGGACCAAGTGATGCAGTCTGTCAATGCGAAGCCAGTCTTAGCGTGAGTATTGTGCTTAGGAAAAGCGTTCTTTACTCTTACCAAAGTAAGACTTTCTGATGCCAACTGCAGAGCATATCTTAGCATGAGTTCTATCTCTATAGTTCTAAGATCTTGCAGTTATTCTACCTGTAGGTTATATGCCCGGTTTCCTGCATATGCTACCCAGGCATATATTTGAAATATCAATATAATAAGCAAAATATATAAATTACTAGTACGGGTACACCCGCAAAGAGGTTATAGCAGTTTTAGTGAGTGCACTATAACGTATTCTATAACGTACATATAACACGCGCAGTCTATACGTCAAGGTCTGGGACGTCATCATGACGAGTAGTACTCCAGGAAGAATAATTAGCTACATGCAGTGGCGCTGCTGCCAGTAATGTCAATTACAAAAATACGAAAGGGAGAAGCTTTAGCTGCTTCAAGGGTCCATCAATTATTATACCGTTCATTTGAACTGTGCGAGTGCACTTCACTTACATTATGAATATTCTTCCGCATTCCTGCTCTGATTTTAAATAACAAAACAAGGCAAGCAATTATAGACTCTTGATTGAGCATGCAATAAGTTTTGCTGACAGAGCAGATTAGTCAATTCTCTCTGAACCAAAGTCAGAGGCTAACGACGTTATTCTCAGAGCTTGTGACGGTTAGCCACCTGGCATTTATTTGCAGTGTGACTTTATAATATTATCCTTGTCCAAGCTGGGATACGAACATTTATTAAATTTTCCTTGCAGTTCTTGGCAGCCCTCACAGAATGAGATTTTTTCTAGCTATTTATAAACTGTTCATTTACATGCATATACACATGTGTATATTGATGCAGGCTAGTTCTGTTAAGGGCGGCAAATATCTTAATAAATAATACGCTGATTAATTCCTTAAAGTCTCTAAAATATTTTACTCAGTCATCACTGCCGATGCTATGCAGTAGTTCTCCAGGGTCGACCTTTTCAATGCTCCTGCGATTTTTGTGAGTTAAAATGCCCAGCTGGACGCCGTACCAGTGCATCAGTAGTACCAATTGTTGTACAATCTTTAATAAAAAGGTCGATTTTCGAAAATACAAAGAGCTAGGCAGGTGATCTGTTATACAATGTAAACCTGCCGTATGGACTTGCTTGACTGTTGCAGATGTTTCTTTTTTCCTGGGAGCACTAACGAGCTTGAGGTCCCATGTATTCTGTGTAAAGTATAATCAACTAGAGCACTCTGAGAGTGCATACCTCCGCCAAGAAAGGCAGAGGTAACGAAAAGTTAAAATCGGCTCAGAAAGCACGATTTTCTTTTTTCTCGACACCAAAATCTGATCACTTGTGCCTTTTGATAATATTAACAGTGTCTGTAATTTTCTTGGAGATCCGTTCATAACTTTTTGAGTTATGCTGCTAACAAACATTTTTACAAACATAAGTCAAACACACAAAGGGACAAGCCGATCACCACCAAAATTTAATCAGTTTTGTATTTTAACATGAATAACAATTCCTGAAAATTCCATAAAGATCCATCTATACTTTTTGAGTTATTACACCAACAAACCATATAGTCGCACAAACGGATGTACCGATCATCACCAAATTTAATCAATTTTGTCTTTCAACATTACTAACAATTCCTGATAATTTCATAAAGATTCAACCATAATTTTTGAGTTATTGCGCTAACAAAAATTTCAGCAAACTTTAGTCAAGCACACAAACGGACTAACCGATCATCATCACAATTTGATCAACTATGTCTTTTAACATGACTATGAACTCCTGAAAATTTCATAAAGATCCATCCGTAATTTTTGAAGATAATGGGCTAAACAACATTTTAACAAACATTAGTCAAACACACAAACGGATCCCGATCATCACTTGAAAGATTCATAAAGATTTATTTATACTATTTTAAGTTACTGCCCTAACAAACATAAACTCAAACACAACCACAAATAAACGAACAAACAAACATATCATCACAAAAATTTAATCATTTACCCTCTATAATAAACCCAACAACTGATGTAAATTTTATGAAAATCTATCCATTACTTTTTAAGTTAAAGCACTAACAAAAAGAAAGACAGACAAACTAACAAACAAACGGATGGACAGATCTTCACTATAAGTTAATCATCTGTTTTTCCTAACACACCTAACAATCCATGTAAGTTTCATCAAAATCCGTCAATAACTTCTTGAGTCATCTTGGTGACAGTCAGAATAACAGACAGACAGACAGACAGAAGGACAGACAGACAAACCCGACGAAAACATAACATCCTTGGTGGAGGTAATTATAATTTTCTAATATTTTACTACCTGGATGAAAGAAAAAAGAAAGAAGCAATACATAAAGAACTCGCAATTTTCCTAGCAGAAAAAAAGCAGATAGTTTAATATCGTCACTGTACGCGTATAGTGTATTATGAGCTGGTTGTTAAACTCAGCGTTGTTTTTACCTCCGCCAAGGAGGTTATGTTTTCGTCGTGTTTTTCTGTTTTTTTGTCTCTCTCTCTCTGTCACCAATATAACTAAAAAATTTTGAAGTTATGAACCGATTTGGACGAAATTTACAGGGATGGTTGGGTATGTTAGGAGGAACAGATGATTACTTTTGGTGGACCATCCGTTTGTTTGTTTGTTTGTTTGTCTGCCTCATTTTTCTCAATGCCATAACTCAAAAAATATGGATGGATATTTATGAAATTAACTTGAGTTGTTAGGTATATAACAAAGAGTAAATGACCAAATTTTGGTAATGATCCGTTTGTTCGTTCGTCACTATTTTTAATTTTATGCTTGTTAGCACAATAACTCAAAAAATAATGAATGGATCTTTATGAAATTTATAGCGGTTGTTAGTAATGTTAAAAAGACATAAATGATCAAATTTTGATGCAGATCGGTTTGTTCGTTTGTATGTCTGACTCATGCTTGTCATAACGTTTGTTAGCAGTATAACTCAAAAAGCTATGAACGGATCTTCAAGAAAATTGCACAAGCTGTTAGTACTATCTAAAAGCACAAATGATTAGATTTTTGAGTTTATACAAAGAAAATCATGGTTTCAGAGGCAATTTGAATTTTTTGCTGCCGTTGCCTGTCTTGGCGGAGGTATGCGCTCTCAGAGTGCTCTAGTTTAGTACTTCGGTTACCTCTGACGATAATGTTTGATTTTCAGATAACCACCAGAAATAGATTGAAATCTAATTAAAACAGTAGATTTTTATTGTGTCACATGTGGCAGTCGTGTGAGTTGTTCAGATGACTTCTTCAACTTCAGTGAAATAATTAACCAAACGATACCTATCGGCTTAATGCTACCTTTGGTTGCCTTATCTTCATCAACTGTTTAATTTATTTCTTGCCCCTATGAAAATCGTTAAAATAGTCAATAATAAATTTTAGTCGTCATATCTACTGCAACTGTTCGATTTATAGATGACGGCTGGGTTGCCACAGAAGAAAGTCCATCACTAATAAATTCTACTTGTATTGTCAGTGGCAAATGTTCAACATGCTGAATGGTCCGACACAGCACCAGTGCAATGGAATTACCACGTATCGATGTGGGAGCCCTCGCACAGTGGACCGGGTGGCACAACCTACATTGTATACGCAATAAAATATAAATAAATAAACGAAAAATTTCAGTCGAGTGTACTAAGCTTTTCGTACTGTAGCTCATCGTAGCAGTTTCTTTGTTGAGAGGGGAAATTCTTCTTTCGTTTTGCAATTGTTTGTTGCCTCTGAACCTACTGCGCTCAGAAACCGAGCAGCACTAGTTGGAATGCTGAGCGAAACTCTCTAATTGGCGCAAGAACAGCATTGATTTGAACAGAAAGTTTTGAGGCATTCCAAACGGATTCCAGAGGTGCGGGAGAGGCTTTTCGATCTTGTTCTTTCTATTTTCCAGAGTGGGTGATGTTTTTTATTGTAAATTCTGTACCCTCTGCAACTGAACATTTTGTTTATTTTCTGAAACACGTTAGAAAGTTCACACCATTATGATACTGATTTTTATTTTTCACTAAAACGTGTCAAGCAAATTTGCAGCTTCTGCCTTGATGCTACGTGAATTTTAACTAGCTGATCTAGTAGTTATTATTCGAAGATACCTCGGTATTTTTTATTGATATTAAGGACACTATATATAGTAGCTAAATCATATGAAAACTAGTTTGTGCAAAAATAATCGTACCCTACCAAGTCAATGAGACTTACGCAGCTAGTAAATCTATAGCTTCATGTTCAGGGCTATATTAACTAAGCGCGTATGTTACATTGTAATGTAATGTTCTTAGCTGTACTGATTTATCCGCATATATCTTGACTTCTGGACTCGACTAATATGATCGAATAATCCAGCTCAAATATTGTCTTGTACGTGAAGTAACTACTAGAATTTCTCTTATAACTCAACTTTGCAATTCATGAGTTAATGCGATTTTTGCATTGATGACATCACACTTTGATGCGCATCGTGCATGGTATTTCTTGCCCTCAATTATTAATACAGCATATCTATAAGTGCCTTCATATCCAATATACTTACAAGTCTTCCCGTCAGTGCCGTCAGCATCTCATCTCTCCATTTCACTAACGAATTTGCCGGAGTCAATCCAAAAGCTTGGCGATGTTTCGACTCGCCGGAACTAAGACAATTATATCAGAAAGTTAGCGTCACTCTAGAAACTGCAGTCTCTTGAAGGCTTCAGTGACAGCGGCGCCTCGGCTAACTTTGCTAACTTCTCTGCTCTTATGTAATTAATATGCTACTTGCTATTCAGGGCCTGGCGTCAGGCTCATGAGACACCCAATGTTGTGTCAAGCTAGTCACATTAGCTTCACTCTAATCTGAAAATTCAAATTACCTTGAAAATGATTTCGGTTGAAATCGTGAGCTTGAGAAATCGTTGTTTGACTGAACATAAGTGAATAAAGCAAAATAAATTGTTTTGTCATTTTGACATTACTGAAATTTCAATAGTCGCTTAGTTTGGTGTGGCTGCATTTTTTTCTACTGGAAAACTGTCGCCACGTGCATGTCGCGTATGCTGAATAAGGTATGACCGTTCGGAATGTGTCGTACCTAGCGCTCGTAGTCGTATACGCAGTTGCAGCGGATTGCAACGTGGTCAGTGAAGTATTTCCATCTGTAAAAATTAAAATTGATTCCATTCACTATAGTTTACCCGACTGTTCAAAATTGACAGAAAAGAGTTGTATAAGTTTATTTTTTCACTGCTGCGACTGTGGACAATTCTCGTTGTTATATATGCATGCATAGATCATTACAGAAAGTTTATCAAGAAACTGCAAGCAGTAAAATACCTCCTAGATTGCACCTTAGACAGGATACTGAAGAGTTTAAGAGTCTAAGTTATTGGATGCTCAGATTGTGGGTAATTTCCTATTGTTATACCGTATATGAATGCATACATTATTACAGAAAGTTAAAAAGAAACTGCGGGCAGGTTTTAAAGTTTGCTGCTCATACAGGATACTGAAGAGCTTAAGTGCTCTGCCTCACCACCGAAGTGTTTGCACTGTTGCTTCAAGCTTCAACATTTGTAACTCAGCTCGATTTATCAAACAAGAATTCAAGCGCCTGTTTTGCTGTTCTATCAGGGGAAAGGAGAAGTATGAAATAAAAAAGTTGAGTAAATTGATGCAGATTGGTCATTCTTGTCGTACGAAGAATATCAGTACCGGCAAATATGACGGCGAGGAATTTGGGATGGTGCTTCGTCATGATCATACTTGCTTTACTAACTTGCTTTATGTAAGATGCACTACTAAGGCCAACTCAAGTTGTCATAAGATATTACTCCTCCCTGTTTCCGCTCAGCTCAGCTGCACAATCTCTCATTCTTTTAGGTGACAAAAAAGTTTTTATAAGCAAGTACTCAAGCATTAGTGAGTTTAAAGTTCAGCCGCGTATCTTATATACAGTTATACAACTTCAGTATGTCGGAATGCTTAGGCTTAAGCGAAATGCTGTTTTGTGAAAGATAAAGAAAGCAAATTGGAAAATGTAATGGCTGTATCTTCTGCACTCTGAAAAATATGTATATTCCTCTTTACTTCGTTGACATTCTACTCACTTTTTTCCTCCATCAAAATTCTATTTGCTTTCAATTGTGCACTGAAAGCAAATAAAGTTTTGACGCAGGAAAAAATAAGAATCGGAATCTACGAGAGAGCTAAGAGAAGCTGCACAGACAAGTAAACACAAACGGGCATTTCTTCAATATCTTCCTTTGTCTGTAGAAGATGTAAAGATTTCGACTGTATGGAATTCAACACTGGTGGAAAAATTTGCATTGAAATTTAACAATAAGATTACCCACTTGGGCCATCTTCTGCAACCTGATTTTCGGTTGCCATCAGAACGCAACAGAATCGTTAAAATGTCTATCCTTGCCTATTTTTCACGTATCTCATTGTATTTTATTAAGAGCGTGAAATTAAGGATATCTATATTTTGACTAATTTCTTTATGACAGGCTATTGCCAATAAATAAAAGAAATACATTTTCATGAATTACAGCAACTAAACAACCGCCTGTGGGAAAGTATCAGCGAGACAGCGAAGGAACTGGTGCGCAGGATGCTCTGCTTCGACCCTGTGGACCGCATCACCATCAGAGAGGCCCTCAACCATCGCTGGATCCGGGTAGGTTCCACTGAATATTTTACGACAGAGTGAAGCTTAGCGAACATATTAAGGTTATATTGCTCATTGTACTTCCTCCGTAATTGCGTAAAATAATTCTTCAGTTTCAAAAAGGAAGTATTGTCTGATTGTGGTTTGTGATTTCAAAAGGATCTATTTACAATTTTCTTGTAGGGAAGCGAAGTTTTGTAATAAACTAGACTAACCGTGACCCATTGGGTCACTAACAACCTATTCTAAGTATTTCATTGTTTTCTGATCGATTCCTGGGCTTGAAGTAGGTTGTGAAAGTCAGAATTTTACAGCATCAGGAAATTTCCTATCGTTCGGAGCATATTTGGGGTCAATTAACCAGGTAATTTTTGATCAGTTTGTAGACAGAAGACATCCAGTTTTTTTTTTTTATAATTTCAATATTCTGTCGAAATGTTTTCCCGTCGAACTGAGGTTATTAGGGTCCATATATATTCATTAGTAATCCCCAACACTCAATGAGCAAACATTCTCCACACAATTTTTCATTTTAAAATAAGGAATATAGAGGAATTTTCGTTTTCTTGATTTCTTCAATACAATACTTCTGTAGATCAATCGTAATTTCCAAATTAATTTCTCCGCTTCTAACTTACTCAGGATGATTCCATTGTAAATCAAAAGTTTGTATATTACTTATTGTTAAAAAAGTCTTATTACAAAACTTCTCGTATTAGCCATCAGCAATCGTGACTTGAGCAATGTCTTTTATATTTTTGCGTATGTACATACAATGATTGGGATATCTGGCAGCCAGAAATGACAACAAATAGGCGTCTCATACCTGAGGTATTGTCTCAACCTTGAAGGATCCATGCCTCGTGCTTACTTGATCTGTTATTTGATAATCCATAATATGAGAAAGATTAATCCCTAGTATGCAGTACAGTTTCGTCCCAGCAGTCCTGTTACAATTTAGCTCAAGAACAAATTTCCTTTTTCCTTTGGACTAAAAAGCAAAAAAAAAGTAAAAAAAAAAATCGGCACCGAGGCAGCGGTCGAAATTTATTCTGTGCCGTAATTCGGATACCGTTGATCATAATTTGTCAAGCTAAGCATAAACAAGTGAACAAATCTGAGCAGTGACACCGACAGATCTTCACAGAGCCCAACATTCTATCTTACCATAAACCTTACCTTGACTACCTTGATTATTTTTCGGACGAGGTCCCGGTGGCATTACTCACGCCGCCCATCTTGTGCAGCGGTGATGCTGCATTCCGTGGCCAGCGGGATGGCTAATAGCGAGTTATCCCCACATTGCATGTGGCAGCTTACTGCTGGTTTTCTGGCACTTTCAGTAAGTATGCGTCCAGTAAATTTTTAAATATCGTATTTTCAGTTCCGGCGGCGTTTCGAATGTGACGTAGTATTTCGTTGGTCTGCAAGAACAATTTGCAAGAACAAGAACAATCCAGGCCCTGTCCCTCAGCCCCGCTGTGATTGTTTTCAAGCACCAGAGCTGGGCACGGTCCGGCCTTGTTACATTTTGAGTACATCTCCCTGCAAATCTATTTTGTTAGGTTATATTGTGGCCAGAAGCCTTTCAGACATTTTCAGGCCGAAAATAATTGAATCGTGACCAGCACCCCTCTTAGAGGCAAGCCTGATAGTTAAATAAAAAATTTATCACTGAATGGAACTCTCGGCCTGGCGATCCGACATAAACTCACGTTAAGCATAAATTCACGTGGAACTTTCGACCTTGTGACTTCACAGAAACTCGCATTATATCGTTTTTGCAAAAACTGAAGGGGCCACTGTCAGTGAAGCCTACAACAGAAGGATCCCCTAGCAGGATCAGCCATGTTGAGGATAGAACTCTTCATTGGAATGCTGACCCCGAGTCCCAGTATACCTGGAGTAAATTTGTGGTATTTCACAACAGCAGCAATGGTGGAATGCTAGTGTTGTATCTGCATGTAACAGTTCCTAAGTTCGAATCCCCGCCAGGTCTTGCGATACCTGACTTGCGAAGTCAGTATTTCTGGCGTTTATATGGGATCACGGGGGTACTGACCCGAAGGAAAGCGAGGCTGTGTAGGCTACAGTGTGTGTCCCGGTGTCCCCACCAGGGTGTCCGATGTCGTTCGTGGTTCACTGCCTTTTAGACTATTATCGTTTGATGTACTACACTGCGGGCTGTGGATTTCCCCGATGATTCCAGTTAACTAAATAAACTATTTTTCAGCCAGTAGCGTGCAGGAATTTGACGATGTTCAAGATCAACTCCTTGACTGCATATCGCAAGGTTTTAAGTGAAAGTTTTAGAAATATTAATATGAAGGAACGCATATTTCTTCAAACATTTCTACCGCTCTAGAATTGTATGAACATTTACTTTTTCATAAAACACATAGTTGTTTTTTTCTGTTTCTAAGCCCATTAGTATTATTATAAATTTCTGCATGCTCTAACCATGGTAATCGTTTCTGACAGGTGAGTACGCACTAGGTTAATATAATGGCAATCGCTCATAGAGGGCCGGAGCACGAGTATTGGCACCCTCAGAGTGAGGACCCATTGTTACGTCTACTACCAGCTGTTTTATGTGATGTATTCTAGTATTATTAAAATATCCGCAGCACAAACCAGTGTCTGTGGGTTTTCCAGGTGAGGGTGCGGTCAAAGTTGACTTTACCTTTACTCATGGAACATATTATCAATATTGACAGCCGAGTGGACAGGAATTCGACACTTATATTCCAACAGAAACTAAAACCCCTGTTGCAGGAACGAGACAAATACGCCCCACGTACTCATCTGCACCTGAGTGTCGAGGAGATGAGGAAGATGAACGCACGTCGTAAGCTCAAAGGGGCCGTGCTGGCCGCCGTGAGCAGCTACCGCTGGGGGGTGTACTACAGTCCCACGGCCGGGGACCTGGGCTTTGAGTCGTACCAGGAGGTGTCCCCACCGCACCATGGGGACGACCTGAACAGCACGGGCGAAGAGCAGAGTATGTGTATTTTATCTGTATTATTAATTACGTCTAACAGACATAGACTACGTGTACTGTAAGCTAAGCTAGCTTTCACAAATGGTGCTTAATAAGGCTGATTTATGTAAACTTAATTTAATTGTTTTACCGTTAACTTATGCCGTCGCCACACTATGCATTCAATCCACAACTTGCTTCCAGGATGCACAGCTCGCACGTCGTTTATGCTACCGTATCTACGCTGCTGACTTGAAATTTATAACGGGAAGACGTGTGCGAGCCGCACATTCTCCTGCTTCAAGTTGTACTCGCGGATTACAAAGCGTGTTCTCGACATTATGGGAGACCTAAGCCAACAGCAATCTGTTCATATATTGATATGAACAGCTGAACGATACATCCCTAATAAACGAGTTCGTATTAGCAATGATCCCCTCTGGATGAATCGGACAGTGAAATGCTGCATTGCAAGGCGACAAGTGCGTTACAAAGCCTGGAAGCGTAATCCA
>LQNS02277217.1:7400975-7433867 GCA_001587735.2 Parhyale hawaiensis | reverse complement strand
AATAGCTCATAGAGTGCCGGGGCGTATGTTCCGGTGTCTCTTTGGGAATGGGCCTATTGGTTCGTCTACTGCCGCCTATCTAATCTTATCTAATCTGATAAAAGAATATTCAATTTACAGTCAATTAGACACGTTCTCTCACCTTGCTGTCCGTTGGTGCTTCCGTTTATACAGCGGAAAAGCGCACGAGTTTCTACATTGAAATGTACTACAAATTTACGAATTGGAAGAGCTCTCCGAAACTTTACTAGTGACGCTTGCTGGGCAACTGACTTGACAGGTAACATTTTAGTAACTTTTGCGTTAGACACACAGTTGTGTTTACGAAGACAAAACAAAATATTCAGACGGTTGGCTGAGATAACAAATTCATTTGACTATCATGTGAACTCACTTTAGAAAATGCACAAGTTGTTTAGTAATTATCCCCCACCCCCTCCCCCTCCAGTGTTTGACTGTTTAGGAGTGCTGCCTCGCTCGTTATCACAAAGTCGGCCGGTCTATTCCTCAGCCACAGGTGCGGTCCTGCTGCTGGGGACCGCAGCGTCAGTATTTCTGCCGCTCATGGTCCACTACGGGTCATTGGCCCGTATATCATAGTGAACATTTGGAATAGACTCCCCTCCGACTTTGTCGGTGCGGAGACAGTCAAAGCGTTTAAAAATCGACTTGACTAACATTGGGAAAGACATCCTCCACAACTAAGAACACGTCCTCCAGGAATAACAAACTATTAAGCTCCGCAGATCAGCGGCTATACATTGCACTTGCGTGCATGCATGATCGACTTGAGACTGAGGTCTTCCTTTTTTTCTTCTTTGTTTCCTCTATCATCTATATCAAGCTAATATGATGGCAATAGCTCATAGAGGGCTGGGGCGTAAATCCCGGTGTCTCTGTGGGAATTAATGGGCCTGTTGGTCCGTCTACTGCAGCCTATCTTATCTAATAAAAAACAGGACAGTCGGACAGGGACGGTGCTGTCAATGAGCTTTTCGTCTATGACGTCATAGCTCAACCAATCTGTGACTGATTGCAGCTGTACCTTCTTTTGGGCCTAAGTCGTGATTTATATGCAGGACGAACCAGTGCATCTATATGTGACACGGTCTAGGCGACGTTAATGTTACACTTGTAGTTTCCATTTTTACCTGACATACAAAACTCACATTCCTGTATTCCGGTCTAATTGCTGTTACCAGATGCTGTGGGAGTTGTGCTGGATTCTCTGGACGACATCCAGTGCCTGCAGGACTGTCCAATACGGGATAGAAGCCAAGTCCTCGCCCTGCTGGAAGATGAGCAGCTTCACTCCCTGCTGGATGTGAGTACCTATTATTCATAAACAGAACAGCCTATTTGTACTCTTCAGTGCTTAGCAATATGTTGTGTTTTCTGTACGATCGACTCGTTTTGCTACATGCCGTCTACAGTGAGATTGATAATAAAAAACAGCAAAGTGAAGCTTAGAAATTTATTAAATAACCTTGCTAATTCAGCAGAAGTGCTCTGTAAAACTGAGAAGACAATAAAAAAAATTCCATCATAAAATTGAGAAAACAATTGGAAATATCCGTAACAGGAAATTAGCTTATGTCTTTAATGAAGCCCGCGTAGAAAAATATTAACCTTTGTCCGTTGTACACCATGCTGAAAGGTGACTTTACCGTTACAATTATTCCGTTTCAAACCCGCCGTTTCCATCTATGAAGTAGTACACTAAGCAGTGGAATCCCAATGTCTAGAAACGCTACTTACTTCATAGCGTTTCAGTAACAAGGGACTAATAGCTGCAATGGACTGTCAAGCATCGTACTCTGCTACTACAATTGTAATTGGTTTTGAAATGATATCATGACAAAACCGTCTATGTAGCATACTTCTGACGGCCGAGTGAGAAAAATGGACAGAAGGTAAAAAAAATGTGTATACCGTACTCTTTTCCGCCTGAGAAGGCGTTTATTCCTCGATTTACTTATTTGTGGACATTTTTCGATCAATTCCTCAAGTTTAATTGTGACAATATTAATAGTGAGAAAATTCTAAAGACACAAAGATTTGCAGCCCACCACTTAGGTCCTGTAGCATTTTCTTCGGTATTGTACGTTTGAACTGTGGAAATAACTACCCTATATGCCCGTATATTTTTGGACTTCGACTACATAGTAGACTGAACCCTCTCTTTTGGCAAGGAGTGCCTTCATTATTTGCAGCGTAGTAGACATCTCACATTCCACATGTTGAGACACTTGTAATGTTACAGCATGATACACATCGGTGACTCACTTTGGCTAGTGCTTGTTTCAAATTTTTGATAGTGTTTTGGCACTCTGTCTGAGTTGAATGCACTGAGTCGTGAATTTTACCAACGCACAGATTCTCTTGCTTCTATATTTAGTAGTATTCCAGCTCTTCCATACAGTGCTCACTTCGTTCGTTTATGGTAATAGTATTGTATTTTGGCTGAAGTTGTTCATCTCTGCAAAATATTTAATTGAGAATAGAATAGGGGCCTACGTTTTATTTTTGTTGCTGGCAGAATCTTCGACAACACAAACTTGTGGGTTTTTCTAGCTTGGCTTCTGTTGGAGTTCGAGGGGAGACGAACACCAAGTTGTTGGAGTTCGATACTTGGCAAAATTATTTATTAATTTATTTATTTTGTTTGCTGATGAAGAGTAAGACGTGCTTAAAGCTCTTTTTGTTGCTGTTGGAGTTCAAAAAGAGAATAACCCTAGTCATCCAAGTTTGCGTTAATTTGCTACAAGGACCCATTGTGCTATAAAAGTCCTACGGAAAATAGGTCCTTTTAGGGAAGTGGCAAAGGTCGCCTGATACAGAAAAATATATACCTACCTAGTAAGCTTTAATGATTTTTCGGACGAAATCCAGGTAGTGCTACTCACACCGCCAGTCTTGTGCAGAGGTGGTGCTGCATGCTATGACTAGCGGGAGAACTAACAGCGGGTTATCCCCACATTGTACGTAGCTGGTTTTTCTGGCACTTTCAGAATATGATTATTACTATTATTTTTGGTTGATGGTGAGTAGTATATAAGGTAGCGAGATAGCCCTTTTTGACGGTAGGTTCCCCTCGCGCTGGCGGGTCATCGCGCCGCCCCTTCCGGTTTCCCAGGCCCCGCCCACTCCGGTTAGCGCCCCCCCTGACCCCCGCTAAACCGGTAGTGCATTGGCCGGCATAAACCGGAAGCTCACGCGCGAGGGAAGCCGCGAGGGTAGGTTACCCTCAAAAAGGGCTATCTCGCTACCTTTATGGTGTCCAAAACGAGACAAATTTGAGATTTTTTCAGCTTCTGATAGCGTCCGTGGTGAGCTTTAAGTTTTTGTTGTGTTATAGACCACACCCCATACATTGACTGGACACTGGCCCCTATGGCAAATTTCAGTCCCGAAATTGGGCCTGACTGCACGGTGCCGCAGACGCATTTTTATATGTTCTCCCGTTACTTTTTCATAGCGTGTTTAGATATTTGATTTAATTCCTTCACATTCAGTAATGACTGGCAAACCTGTACATACTTCTAGAACTTTTATGCGCAACAAGTTCACGAAAAATGTTAAGGCTTGAAGTGTAATTACGTAGAGCAACTGATCATGACATCCTTTGGTATTTCGATAACGGAGGTTAAACAAAATGCTATAATAATCCTTTGATATTTGCGCTCTTACAGTAGCGTAAAAACTATTTTATAATAGTTTATGAAATAAACAGTCTCATTTTGTAGAACAAAAGCTTCTGAAATTTGTGATATGCTCGATTTGTATTGAAATGCTAAGTAAACAGCTGGAAAATATTAATGAAATTTATTTGGAATATGGGCTAAGCTAGATGATCAAAACAGATAGCAGAGCTGAAGGGTGAGTCGGAGCAGCTTGCAGATATGAAGTGATGAAGCCCTGGCAGCTGTGAAATGATCTAACATTGACAGCAGTGAAGTGATCTAACATTGGCACCTGTGAAGTGATCTAACATTGGCATCTGCGAAGTGATCTAACATTGGCACATGTAAAGTGATCTAACATTGGCAGCTGTGAAGTGATGTAATGTCGGCAACCATGGAATAATTTGACTCTGCCAACCATGAAGTGATGTAACATTGTCATCTATTAGATTATGTAATGTATGCAACCATGAAGCGATATAAAATAGTCGTCCACTGAATTATGTAATGTAGGCAACCATGACGTCATTAACATAGTAACCATTAAATCATGTAGCCAATGTAGGCAACCATGATGAGATCTATCTACCAGTAGCACACACAACGTGAAGAGATATAACGCAGACAACCATTACGTGATGTAGTGTAGGGAACAACCATGATGTCATTCAACTTAGGCAGCCATGGAATGATTCAACTTACGCAACTATAAAATTTATTCAACTTAGGCAACCATTAAGGGATGTAACATAAGCAACCATGAAGTGATATAACTTCGGCAACCACAAAGTGGCCTAGTATTCCTAGGTAATATCGATAATGTGAAATGGCAAGGTGCAAATGTAGATGGTTCCAGTGATGAAGGGTTGTATTAGCCCTAAAATGTCATTTTAATGTCTTTTAACGGCTGTCCTGGTATCTTTATCTCATGGTTAATTATGCATTTTTTAGTTCATGGCTACTAATGTATCTTTATTCTGTAGTATTATTCTGATTTTAATTAGGTTTTTCAGTATTTCTGGGATTTCTTAACCTTCCTTTTCTTGCGGCTATAGGGAGGAGCTCTACCGAAAGCTCTACATGCATGAATTTCTGAGGTTATTGCTTCAAATGTGTCGTTGGAATAAACTCAGTTGTATGTGATATTAAAGTACATTACATGTAGTATCTATGTGCCGATTTTTGCTGTAAGATTTTAATATTACTAGAAACTAGAGCACTCTGAGAGCGCATGCCTCCGCCAAGTGAAGCAACGGTTGCAAAAAATTGAAATTGGCTCTGAAACCATAATTTTCTTTGTATAAAATCCAAAATCTAATCATTTGTGCCTTTTTATATTATTAACAGCTTGTTCAATTTTCTTGAAGATCCGTTCATAACTTTTTGAGTTATACTGCTAAAAAACGTTATGACAAACATGAGTCAAACATACAAACGAACAAACCGATCTGCACCAAAATTTTTTCATTTATGTCTTCTAACAGTACTAACAACTCCTATAAATTTTATAAAGATCCATTCATTAATTTTTCAGTTATTGTGCTAACAAGCATAAAATTAAAAACAGTGACAAACGAACGAACAAACAAGCAAATCATTACCAAAATTTGGTCATTTACTCTTTGTTATATACCTAACAACTCATGTTAATTTCATCAAAATCCATCCATAACTTTTTGAGTTATAGCGTCGAGAAAAATGAGGCAGACAAACAAACAAACAAACGGATGGACATATCTTCACCAAAAGTTAATCATCTGTTCCTCTTAACATATCTAACAATCCCTGCAAATTTCATTCAAATCGGTTTATAACTTTTTGAGTTATCTTGGTGACAGACAAACAACCAAACACGACGAAAACATAACCTCCTTGGCGGAGGTAATTATAATGAATTGTGGTCTTCGGTTGTGCATATGGAGTCCGAGCCGAACAAATATAGAGATTTTCCAGGCTTCTGATGGAGTCCGAAACATATTTAGAGCTTTCCTGTTGCTTATGGAGTCTGACACGAACCAAACTTAGAGATTTATTTTGCACCTGCTGGAATTTGAGACAAATTTAAAGATTTTTTTCTGTCACACATGGAGCCCGAGACGAAGCAAGTTTAAAGCTCTTGTTCGCTGCTGGTAAAACTCGGAACGAGACAAACTGAACTTAAAGCACCTTTCGGCTGCTGATAGAGTCCGAGACGCGTCGAACTGAAGGTTCTTCGGGAATGTTCATGACTCTTGGCGTCTTTATTGATCACCGTTGGAATTCTTGTCGTACGTACTTCCAGCTGCTGCGACTATTGCTTTGCCACATAGCAGAGTTAGTGACAAATGTGACGTAGCCTCCAATAGCCTGTATTTTTTACTCTTTGCAGCCTACATTGTAGTCTCTTTATAGCTGTTGGATTTCATTGCAGCAGAAGCCTGGCAATTTGTTGCTGCGACTCGGGCTTCACCTTTTACAAGAGTTTGTGACGAATGCAAAATTACTGTCAGGATTGTCTATTCTCGCAATATAAGTGTCATTGCACATTTTATGTACCTACATATGAAAATCCATTAGAGCTACCTATAGCCCATTGTGTTGCTGCTATTGCTGCCTCGTGTTTAACGCATTAGTTTGACCATTGCTGACATTTATTGTAATGTGAAATTTGTCATGCAAAAATTGGCCTTTAGTAAATTTCCGTGAAAGCTCTCCTGTTTCTACACTTGGTTGAGCTTATAACTCATTATTTTGAGCAACACTGCAAGTTGTAGTACCGCGAAGTATGCCATTGTAACATATTATACATTTACTGAATCCATTCAAACTGTAGCCTGATGTGGCGATGCTGTCATGATGGCTCTTTGCTAATTTACGCTTTTTGAGTACCGCCAGGTTGTTAAGTTACGTAAAATGGTATTGCCAATCACTTATTACTTTTTCAATCTTATATTATATTTTCCAGTTATTGTCTGCGAACTTGGGGCCCAAACGTAAATTTTTAAATTCTACTGTCACATTTTGAAACAAGAAAAATCAGACTAGAGCGACGATGCTGTTACCTATCTTTTTGTCGTTAGCTTCTCAGTTTTAATCATATTTTTTGAATCGAGAATAGAGTAATAGCAGTATTTTTCAGCCTTTTTCTTCTTCTTGTCACGTTAAGCTTCGGTGTTACCCTGACCCAAAAAATGTTTTCGCTTTTCATATCTTTGCTCACATCATAACTTGATGTTGCATTGACCTAAATATTTTTGGCGTTTTTGCAGTTTTGCTCACATTATAATTTGATTTACCCTGACCAAAAAAATATATCTTCTCAGTTTTGCCCCCTCTGTTTTTGGAATCATATTGACCCAACATTTCACTCTTCACAACGTTTGTCACGCTATAATTTGTAACTAGAGTGACACAGGTTTGTTTCTTCCTAAAATCAGAATTCAAGACTAGAGCGACATATGGACTTTTTCCTAACATCAGAACTCGAGACTAGAGCGACACATGGACTTTTTTCCTAACATCAGAACTCGAAACTAGAGCGACACATGGACTGTTTTCTTAACATCAGAACTCGAGACTAGAGCAACACATGGATTTTTCTTCCTAAAATCAGAACTCGAGACTAGCATGAAGTGCCTATAGCTGCTTCGACGCTTGCCTGATCCCTTCGCGCTCTGCCGGCGGTCCTCAGATCCTGAGACTAACGTCATGCATACGCGTGCCGGCTTGACGGTCGTCACACAAGATTGCCTCATTTACATAAGTATTCGGCGTGTAAATAAATGACACAGTCTCGAAAGTGCCTGAGAAGAGGCAGGAAGAGAGCTCGATCTCCCTACAGATTTTTTTTTTTTTTAGTAACTGATAGCAAGGATGCTGCCAACAGCAATCCGAAGGGGGTATTGAGAAAGCCAAATAAGACGGAGAGATACTATCTAGGTACTTTGGCCAGAAGATAAGCACGTAACGAAACTGGTAATGCAGTGGTGTTGTAGGTAAGATACGATTTAATATGATATGTGCAGTACTTTCGAGGAATTAGCCTTTCTAAAATACCATGGTGAAATTGCAGAAAGTTATTTTTATGGTTGCTACCACTGTTCATTTACAGCAGATATGTCAAATCTGAGTGTTTGCGCATACTACCGTACAAACCTTCAGAATTGCGCCGTCAAGCCAATGGCGTCACTCCATTATGGAATTACCCAAGATTCCTCACTGCAAAAGGAGAGACGCTATGGGGTTGACGTCACAATTCTGAAGGTTTGTACGGCCATATACGCCAACCAAGGAGGTTTAATAGAACCCCCTATTAAAGCTCCTTAGTGCAAGCACTCAGATCTGATATAATTATCTTCCATAAATGAACTGTGGCTGCTACACATGTTTAATTGGTTCTCCGACTTTTTAATACGCACGTTACCGGGGTAGTTACACTGTGGGTTGACTGACGAGGGATCCTCTGGTTTGACGATCGCGTTAAGCTAAAAAGTAAAAATAATTACCTCCACTTTACTTGCGTAACTAGCTCTTCAGATGCTTCACCTCATTGTTGCCATCTATTCTGGTATTATAAACAGATGCATTTTCTAATATAATGACGCTACTTCCTTGAAAAATCTAAGAATAAACGCGCATTATCGTCTTCTGAACTTGCCTGCCTGAGGACTTTGTCTTTATGCTGCGCCTACGAGCAATGAATTCTTTTTCAAACTGGAAATTATGTAATGCAATCCAATTCAATCACACTTAGTGTTATCCTAAGTGAAGTACAACTGCTCTTCAGTAATGAATAGGTGAAAAAACATGCCAAAACGTTTGCAAGCATTACCTTCACTAATTCCAAATCAGAAATTTCTAGGCATTTATTCGATACTATCCGATAGTACTCCTCATTTACTCGTCGGCAGCTGATGAATGTCTAGAAATTTCCGATTGGGTTATCTCACTGTTTTGCAGTGTACTTTAGTCCAGAAATACCTAACAAAAAGTTGGTATCTCGTAGAAATAGCATAACTTGAAACATCAAAATTTGGATATTCGGCGACATGCATCACTTCTATTTTAGCGTACATAATATACAATATAAATTTACTGCGTGCATCTGGGAACGTTGGGTGCATGTGTTACAGCACCGGACGTTGATGGCTGAGTCATTGTGTGTTAATTCTAAATTTCTAATTCATTTAATACCTAGAAATAATGCAAATTTATTGCGTAATTACCAACGCCATGGGAAGTGAGGTAATTAAATAGTAGGAGCAATTTCCGTAGACATTGAAATCGCGATTATTTCGCTGTTTTGCAGGAAATTGTAAAGTTATCAGAATATCATTGTCACCGGCATGTTTAACATTCCAAATTATCGGTAACTGTAGAACAGTATACTGTAATTACTATAATTGGGTACTATATATGTTCACAATTTACTTAAAAGTGAATCTAGCAACAATATAGCGGCATGAGTCTGCATATCTGTCTACGTATAGGTACAGCCAACACTGTATACGTCAGCATAAACTCTTTTGATGAATACCGTGTTAAGAATACCTTGTATTTCTAAACGCATAAACTTCTAAGTCTTTGCGTTCTTCTTAATATCTTGCAATAAGCCAATGCACAACAGATAACTCCATAAAAATGTTAAATACTGTTGCATGCATTTTTGAAAACCTCGATGAGGTTACTTTTAGTGGCTACGCAGATGCATTATTCTATAGTGTATTACTACTTTACCAAAAATTTGTAATGTATAAAATGTGTCTGTGTGTAATAAACCTATCAAACCTAAACCTCATCACCTCTGTTTTCAGAATACCTAAAGTTCTCTGTAATGTACATTATTTAATTGTTAGTTGTTAAATTAATTACTACCTGGAACTGCAACATCTCCGCGCTTTGGTACGGTAGTGCCGCCCTTGCTGTGTCTGACTGAAATTCCATAACAGATATTCTAATGCCTTTCTAATTAACTGGTGATTTTTGAACTCCACAGTCCCATCATTTGAGAAGTTCAGTACTCTAGCTAATTAAGCAAAGGCGTATTAACATACATAGCATTATGGTTGTTACTACATATATTTAACCAGATAATAATTACTAATTACGTTTCTCGACTAAACTGAGCTACAATTCACTATTCCATATCTGTTTGTTTTCTGTTTTTAAAGTGTGGTTGAGAAGCCTTACGGTGCAGCCATAGGGAGGTGTACCTCACGCTCGCTATCGAGCCTGGCACTGCCTGACAGATCGAGGGACAAATCACGCTTTCTTTAAAGCATGGATTATTAATTCAAGCTTGGATACGAAGTAAATATATATCGTTACAAAACGCGAGACAAATAAAGAGACTGCCAGCGCCACTGTTACAATATAAATTACGCCATTATATCACAGTGTCCCGTGTTGAATGGGCCCATCTTCTTTTAGATTACGCTGTTTGATCAAAAAGAATGGAGGACTCGCGAGGGGTCATTGGTCAGCTGACAGTGAGAGCCTTCGGAGGTCAGTTCACTATCAGTTGTCTTTCGGGCATGGTGAGGGAAGGTAATGGCGTGCTCGCGCTCTCCTTTTCGTGCCGTCCCTCCGTTTTGTAAACAACGCTTCGCTGTAATAAACAACACGTGATTGTTTTGGCAACGTGCTTAAGCCGATATTGCCGAGGCAGTTATTTTGCTGGTGATGGGGGAAGTTGGTGATGGTGCTAGTGATATTAAAATAGCAGTGGAATAGTGATGATACGGATACCTGTAACTAGGTGAATTGTTGAATGTCCGGGATCGTGTTTCCCACAACTATTTTTGTGGTTATTTAACGTTTGATAAGGCGAAATTGTGCAGCTATTGGGATGATCGTTTGAAAATTTCAGTGATGAATAACGTTGATAAAAATAATTTTTGGGGGAGGTATGAGCACCTACTTGGTAGACGGTGTAAATTTATGCATATACGCCGCACCAACGATAAAAATACACAATGAGGCAGTTGGTGCCCCTTCTTTTTAATGAAGGAAATTAGTCCATTAGTCCAAATTAGTTCATGTAGCTTTTGAATAACAGCACTACCCTAGAAATTCCGAAGCCGTTACACCCAGAGATCACAAAAGAATACCGGGTATAATAATAGGTATTCGGAAGCACCAGCTTCCCTCCAATCTTTGTTGTTAAGATTTTAATATTTCTTAGGCAGTGCTTGTTGGAAAAAAAGGTGTATAGTTCTTCTAGGTTAATTGCCTTAATATGCATATTACCGTACATAAAACCATAGTAACGCATCATACTGTATGTACTGTATATAATTAAGACCGAACTGTTGGTTTCCCGGAATTTCCATAAGTAGAAACGTTTAATTAACCGCCGGCACATCCATTCCCTTGTGCACTAAATACACTTACCTTCACTTCTTACTGTATCTGGAACTTTAACGCTTCGCTTCTCCTTTACTGGGACATTATATTGCTATGTGGATGTACCTTTTTAAATTCAAATTTAAAAAAATCAGTTTCAAACTAAGATGGGTCAAAGTAAAATTGAAATAGTTCAATTGAATTCATTCTAATCTGAGGGGACTTCTTTTAATTTGAGGTTGATTTATCTTAATTTAAAGCTAAAAGAGCATAATAAAAACTCACGGCCCGCAGGCAGGCACAACCACTCACCATAACAGCATGACAGACACTGAGCCAAGGCACCCTCCAACACAACCTTTACTGAGCTCCGAACAGACATTGCGGACACACGCGATACTTTTGCCTAGACATATTCGCTCTCACTGTACTACAGCGGGGTGCATTGAAGAAAATTTATTCCTCTGTCAATATAGAAAATAGCAAGTCCGCCCTTCAAGGCTTGCATTAACTGTGTACTGCTTCCCTTTATGCCTTCATCGTCATCCCAATGGCGCGGTGATAACACTAGCAGTTCAGTGCACTGCAGAGAACAATAACTACGTAGATACGGTGGTAAAACTATGACTAATAATAATAAAATTATGTACTTTTTAGATAGATACTAAGCCCAACAAATTAAGTGCACAGCACCCTTAGCTATTAATTATTGTTATCATTAATCCTATTACTGTTATTATTATTATTATTATTATTATTATTAAGACCAGCGAGAATTAGCAGCTGGCCTCTAGATTAATGCTGTGGCCATGTGTGCATTCACGGGAACAGCTTGCAGCGGACTTCGCTAGTGTCGGCCTGCAGGCGTTTAAGTCAGCAGTTAAAGGCTTTCTAGTGGATTTTCCTCGGCAGCGTTGCGTGCTTAGCAGTGTGGTAAAATTTGGTTTTAAGCGTTGTTTCTTAATTTTTGTTCTTTTAATCAATGATTTGCGATGTAGAATTAAAAATTGAAGTCAGAAGCCGGCGGTCGCCATTAGTTTTCGAGATATATGACTTTGAAGTTACCACTGTTTTCCTATGGAAGAAAATACCCGGCGATCGCAGAGTGTAATGGAACAGCTTTTAAATAGGGTTTTTAACCTAACCTAACATAACCTAAACGATGCTATAACTCGAAAAATTTTGCGAAATTCGAAAAAGTACCGGGAATAAAATGTTAATAAAATTCAATTTTATATATACTGTGCGACTTTCATAACGATCGGACTATAAATGATGGAATTACACCCCCATCCCCTTTGGGGAGTCGTAACTAGAAAACTAGGTCCGACCGCCAAAAACGGACTTCAGATTTAGATTCTACATAGAAAAATACATCGATTAATAAGTATTTTTTTTAGATACGCTTAAAACCAAATAATACCCCCAGGGTAGAATATTGCTTCATTTTGGTTGCACTACTTGTCCGTGGTGGCCCGAGCGTCAAGTGTTCATAATAATAATAATAAGAAGAAGAAGAAGGAGAAGAATACAATGGTAGTTCACTCGTTGTTCTGGAACAAGGGCAATATTTTCCATTTAGAGTACAGGAATAAGTTCAGTCCCTTTATTGTGTTCGTTCTTCTTATAATTTCCTGTTGAAGACCCTTCGTCGTAAAGCGAAGCCGAGGTCGCACCTATCTTACCTGTAATTCTTCACTTGCTTTTTCTGGACAAGCTTGAGCATAAATTTATCGAAAAAATAATAATAATAATATATAAAAGTAAAAATGAGAGTAACTTCTTTGATTTCGAGACATTTTAATATTGTTTTGCACGGCAGATATGTAATTTAACACGTCAGCTCTTTTATGCCTATTCAAAGAACATGAAAACTTTACACAATAAGCTCATTTGAGTATTCACTAGTTTTCATTCCAGTATTTCCTAAAAGAGTTCAAGCGTGCATGGCGGTGTGAAGGTGGAAATGCGTTGTTAAATGTTGAATATTAAGTTATTTTAATATAAAGTATCCATACTTGGCTAAACCTTCGCGACACCTTTGTATCGTGCCTACTGTACAGCTTTCGTTTTCTTACATCTACTAACCACAAGGCATTCCGTGCTTAATCACATCATTTCTTCCACCATTCAGCATGTTCCTTCCCTTTTGCTCCCTTAAAACCCCATGTTGTCCCTAGCAACGTCGAAATTAGCTAGTTTCCTAACTGTTCTCACTTGTAAAATTTGATCCGTGAACGGTATTATTTCGTTTTCTTCTAAATCATATGAATTTTTCACAACTAATCAATCTACAAGCACTAGACAATTGCTCGACAGACATGCACGGGTTAGTTCGTCGTAGAGCAACACTTTGTCGGGCCGTTGAACAACGCTTCCGTACGAATATCATTGTGGAAGTAACTAGATATGATCACTGACCCAGTGAAAGGTTAAAGTAAATGGCGTGCTTTACTGACGTATTTGCCTCCATATGCACCTCGCACCAAACCCTATGTTTGGCCGGTACCACTCAGTACTTCCTTGCTTCAATGTTAACATCCCGTATGCCTATATTATAATCGCGAAACCATTCCGTGATAGTGAGCCAGAATATTAGTAGGTATCGCACATTTTTGTATATTTTAGCTACAATTCTATAATATTTGAAGAGAATATCCGCAAGCTCTTCATGTATATATACGGTGTATGTTGCCCGTCCTATTCTAGAATTAGAAACATAAATAAGAATAGTATCCTAACTGAGTTTTGAGCTTGTCGAAGGCTAATTTGCGATTTTAGCTTCCGGAACAGTTTAAAATTCTGCCAAGTACTTACCTATAAAGTGATAAGCTTACGGTAATATTTTTATAACTGTTCTACCATGCAGAGCTGCAGTGTTAGGAATCTTAGAACACCTTTTATCAGAAATTCTACGTTTCTTAGAGCTACTCCGCAATATTCGAATAACCATTCCAGTCCGTCGTACCCCATTCCCGTACCTATTGAGTGGTCCCGTTTTGGATCAAAACACCGCAGCAGATTTAGGAGCAGCTTTTAGGACCTCTCAAAGAGCTCGCTGTCGCCTCGGCACACAGGATCTTGGATGGGCACCAATGGAATTTATTATTTCTGGAGTCAAAAAACCTCTGATGTGACAAATCCTGTAAAGTTTTCTGCATGGCCCAAGTCGGCCGTCGATCTGTAACTTCAGCCCCCAACGGTTCACAATTTTGGCGATAACATTCGGAGCTATTGAGCTGAATCTTTATCCGATCCGAGATATTGAGGGCATTTATTGATTTCTCGATACGTGGAGAACTTACTGTGGCGCTCCAGAATAGTTTTGTCGCTCTATTCTTGCCTGCTGACCTGGTGGCCAAACTAACTTGTGGCGCATATTGACTGGTCGGAGGCTGGACTTTTGTGTGGTTGCTGGTAGTTTCTGCGTGGTTGCTGAAGGTTTTTGTGGGGTTCCTGGTAATTTCCATGTGGTTGCTGAAGGTTTCTCTGAGGTTGCTAATGGTTCCTGTATGGCTGCTGAATGTTACTGTGTGGTTATTGGTAGCTTCTGCGTGGTTGCTGAAAGTTTCTGTGGGGTTCCTGGTAATTTCCATGTGGTTGCTGAAGGTTTCTCTGAGGTTGCTAATGGTTCTTGTATGGCTGCTGAAGGTTACTGTGTGGTTATTGGTAGTTTCTGCGTGGTTGCTGGTTTCTGTGTGGTTCCTGGTCGTTTCTGAGTGGTTTCTAAAAGTTTCTGTTTGATTGTTGAAGATTCGCTGTGGCTTCTGATGGTTTCCGTAAAGGTAAAACTTTTGGTTTGGTTGCTGATGGTTTCTGCGTGGTTGCTAAAAATTCTCTGCAGTTGCTGAGAGTTTCCCTTGATTTACCGTAGGTTTATGTGATGTCGCTGAAAGTTTATCTGTTGTTGCAGAAGAAGTTTTGTGACCTTAGTAATGGTTTCTGTGTGGTTGCTGATAATTTTTATATGCTTGCTGATAGCTCCCGTGAGGTTGCTGAAATTTTTGTGGAGCTGTAGAAACTTATTATATCATTGTTAAAAAATTATACTTTGTGGCAGAATGGTTCTGTTGCGCCATCTCAAGTCCTTACCCTGTTGATGCAGAAATCTTAGCAGATACCATATGACAGGCAAACGCCTCCAGCTTGTATTCAGGTAGACTTGTCCTGTAGTCTCTGCTTCTACAAGGATGACAAGAAAGTACTTGCACATTGATGTGTTCAACAAAGCCAATGACAGCCAGACAGCTTAACTGCAGTCTCTAAGAAATTTCAGTATTGACTGAGTTTGAGAAGAATATTTGTATTCTTTGTTTTACTCGGTTTGCGTTGTGAACATATGACGTACAGTGGGCGTCGAACAAATATAGCCTTTAATGTTTCCTAAAATCATAAATACTTTTTTTTTTATCGATACCCGACTATATTGCTGCAGAGAATAGAATACGATTTGCATTATGCAGTGTGTTGCTTTCTATTCAATTCTTTTCTGGGTCAGTGTATTTTCTAAACTGAACAAGCTCTTAGGCCCTTTTTTTTTGAGTTTACCCTTGCCCAGCAATCTACGAGTATCTTCAACCAACAATGAATTTCGCAGTAACGTTACAGGTCACGGTTAGTAGCATATACCACCAGTTTCCTTATCAAATATGTCAGTGATTTTAAGGACGTCATTCAGCCTCCCATGAGACTGCCTTTAATACGTACACTTAATTGCACACTGTATCACCGTAAATCGTACTATTGCAAAATTGAAGTTCTACATGTAGCTGTGTCTCGCTTACCTGCAAATATTGCTGATCTGGATCTTACCACTGTCATAAATAAAAGGCCAGTCGACTGATGTAACGTGTCTCAAGCGATATTTTTGTCTCTTCTAATAACTTAATATTCTTTGGATGGGAAGAACCTTAATACTTATTGTATTAAATACAAGTACACTCTAATGATATTACGAATTTCACTTAATATTTCTATTTCTAGTAATATCCTAGTAGTCCTTTAATTTCAGCCTGCTGTTCTAATGTGTCTCATTACATTTTAATATTAATAATATTATTATTAATGTTAATAATATTCTCAAATTCCTGGAAATGAGCTAACCCTGACTTCGCCTAATCATCACAACTTCTACTTCTACAAAATTGAACAATTTGCAATTATATTGCTGCTAAGTTGGATGCGGTTAAGCCAATAGTTACTTATTAATTCTGATATTCACTCCAATAATTGGGAATAATTGAAGCCTATCCATTTGTAAATGACAGTTAAAAAGCGTAGCCCAAATTATTAGCACGAGGTTTCGTCCATTGCTTGCTCCATTGCACAAATGGTCGATTTCTATATTTTTTTAGGCCATGACGATTCGACCGATTGAAAAAAACCTTTCTTTTTGTCTGTTCTGCTTCAGTTGCAGACAGGCTGCGGAAATTGGGTATTTTTCTAGAAGGCAAAGAAAATGATCGCCTCTCTTTCTCTGTAAGATCTTTGACGATTTGTAGTATCGTTAGGACTTGATATTGGAATTGGGACAGTTCCAGGGTAGACGCTCAGGCTATTATAGGACGATGGAAATAGTCTTCATCACCAGAAGAAATCATTATCATCTTTATTATTATCGGTAATTATTATCTTAAGCTTGAATTAATATTAGTAGATTTTACGCAGATCACTGGCCATGTGCCCAGCATGGAGTAGAACCGTTGTTGACTACGTTCTGTGCCACATTTTTATTAGAACTTTGGAATATATATCAATGACAAAAAATATCGGGATATCTATTATAAATATACCATATGAGAAGTGATAACGGATCACTGGAAATGTGCTATACTTACAAAAGTACCTATATATTTCAATTCATTGTATCATTCCCATACGGTTATCGCGATGAGCTCTTCAACTTGGAACAGTGATAGTTATCAATTTATCAAAAGCGGTAACGCAGTAAGAAAAAATGACGTGCACTTTACGAAGTCGGAAAAAACGGGAATCCTTGCACTGATAATTTCCATTCTTGGATTCAGTCAGTACATTCGAAAGAGCAATACTCTCCCAGTTTTTTTAGACGGAAAAATCACTCATGTCGAATATTTCTAGGATTAACTTCGTTACGGAGAAGCCTGTATCACAATAAGTACCGTGAGGGGGTCGCTATCAATATCCAACGAGCGCTAAAAATTTCAGGAAAACAACGGAATGGAATCGCTGAACTTCTGCCATAGGATAACAATAGGTCGAGCTCGCCCGGCAGGGATGACAGCCGAGGTAACTGCATTGACTTACTGCCTCGTTCTTGTTACAAACTCGAGTAAAACTGATCACGGCGGTGATGTATCTGTGGGGAAATGTGTGAGTGCATCAGCGTCTGTAATTAGCTAAGTGATGCATTCACTGAGTGATCCTCGAACGGGTAGCATTTATTAATACCGTTTGGGCTGTGGAAACCCAGCGATAAGGGACTCGATCTTTGAGCATTGGTATTTACACGCAATTTGTACAGCGTAATTGGAGGGATAATACGAGAAGTGCAGTAAAGCCATAAATTATACCTAAGACGTTACTGCAGTTGACATATTAGCCATCCAATTATGTCTGAGTCATACTTGCAATTGCTGCTGGAAATGGTCACGATTATAGCAACAGTCCAATAAGTGTGACTATGGGGTGCTACTAGACTATCCATTGAGAGGTCTTTATTCCTCAAACGAACGATCTACGAACAGAAAACGTCCCTGATATGCCAGCCCTATTGAGCTGTTGAAAAGATTTCAGTTGTGGCACTGCTCGTTAAGATGCTGCGGTCCCGACAGGCATTAGTTTCCTATTATGTTATTTATAGTCACGCGAAGTCTTTGCTAATCTTTCACGCCAGGCAGTTTTGATAATTGTCGTCAAAATAATTGTCGCCAGGCAATTTAAGTAAGTGTCGTAAACTGCACTTTTGCAATTCACAACAGAACTGCGGCGTTCTAGGCAGATGTCTCTAACAATATTTTCAGCCGCTGCACAAGTTAAAATTATAAATTTGCTCTTGCGGGGGAAAAAAATTATATATAGCTATATATATATATATATATATTGAGGGAGATCATCGTAAGCTGGCGATTTCAACCTGGTAAGAAATGAATAAACTAAAAGCCTGAAAGTACTGCTCTATAAATCTCGAGATGAAAATATTATACACGTTAGAACAATAATAATCTTGTTTGTACGTACAAAGTTTCAAAAAGAAACAAAAATTAAATCAGTGCCTGCTAGTTTATCATTGTTGGTGATTTATTTCACCAAAAAATATATGCTAAATGAAGAGTGTCCCCTGTCTAGTTTTGCAGCTCCGTCCACCTCAGAACTCTCTACGTATGTACCTCCTCCTCTTCTACTGTTAAATTGAAGACTGCCAGAGTTTTTCTACATTTGCGACTCAAAACTCTCTACTTTACAACTCCTGTCATAGAAGGCAAAATGTTGATATTTTCTCTCCGTTGTGGAAAAACTCATCGACTTTTATAGCTTCATGTTTTACGAACATGATGCATCAAGTGAACAGTGAGAGAATAACTGCAGTCACAATTCATGGATCTGTGTACACTTTTACTGCGCCGTTAGCAGCAAATATCAGAAAAGGCAGCGTGCTGCAGATCTTCTCTTTACAATCCAAGGAGCTTTCTACTATTTTGAAGCTTTTACAAAACTCTAGGTGATGGCTTAGTGCAAGAGCCTCTTCATCCAGTATTTTCAAGAGATCTCTATTTTTTTAACTCAATAAAAAGTGACGATAAGGCTTAGGCTGAGTTCGTACGCCATTCATATCAACTCATCCACTTGTCTAAGAGTTTTGTAGCGTCGTTGTCAGCAAAACTTTATATGCGTCGCAAAAAGTTATTAAAACGTTAACTGCCAAATCTGTTTCCTCTGCAGACGTCACTAACTAAGTTGCGGGCATCTCTTCAAATCCTGCGGGAAATAGAACTTTAAAACGTGCACTTTTCTGTTGTTTTAAGGGTACAGTCTCATATTCAGATAAGTGGCTGAGCGAACGCGCTGATGTGCTGTAAATGACGTGTCAAAATCCCAGAAACGAGTTGCAATCACGGCCCTCAGGGCTGTCTGTGCTACACCAATACAACCCACCGCACAAAAATGGTGTCACTAGATTACATCGTACATACACAGTAACGTCACTGGCTGCAGTTCGGGTCATGGCAGATGTTTTTTCGGGTTACGATAGCCTAAATACGGCTGTCACTGCAAACTGCTGCACCGCTATTACCACGCGCAGTACATTCTTCCTTCTGTACCACATAGCTGAAGCGTACTTGAATTCCTTTCACATTACTCATTACTCATGACTCTTGTCGCTGTGTTTACTAATAAGCATAAGATAGTTCAGCTTTGCTTTCTCTCGTACTACGCATAGTCATCGACTTTGTCTCTTCTTTCATTGAACACTATGAAACGAGTGCCTAAGTTGCTTTTCTTCATACGACGTGCATTACTCTACGCTATCTTTTCTTTTACAATGAACCATGATAAAATTCTCTGAGTTATTTCTCTCGTCCTACTCACAGTTCTTGACGTCGCCTCTTCCTCTACTACAAATTTGAAGAGCCCTAAACTTTTTTCTCCCCGTATATTTACACCACCGCAGCTGTTGCCCTCGCTCCCGACAGCTGATCGCGACCATTAACTCCTGGCGGCCGCGTCGGTTCCGTATACTCTGAGTGACGGCCGCAGCGCCCTTGGGAAATTTTCGTCCTTGCCGCAAGTTTCTAGCTTATGGAGATACGAAATCAGCTGTCGCGAGCCTGCTGTCCCACATTTCGTGGTGTTCCCGCAAGCCGCTTCCATGCAGGACCGAAATTTCTCTGTTCTTTTTCTCGGTGTAAGCCTTCGATGCAAGATTTGATATCGACTTTCTTGTAGGAGAAGTACAGTAGATACTCGTCTGTGTATGCCATAAGTGGTGCTCATTATGAAGAGAAGGGGTCTTTTCGAATAGCTTTTTCATAGAAATGAACTGTAAAGTGTGTTTTCGAAGCATATATTTTCTATCACCCCCGTAATATTCGATCTCTATTTTAAAAATGAAAAAAAAATATGGTGCACGAACTCGCTTCTGTATTGACTTCTTCATTTTTTACTAGGTATTTCTGCGCTGTCTAAATTAACAAACACGTATTAAGTAGAGATACACTATTTCATTGCATTTAATTGAGCTAAAACGTAACACTTTACCAAAATTCCGCAACAACGTATTTTGGTGCATTTCTGCTTTTGTAGTCGCTGAGCATAAACACGTAAAAATAACGCACAATATTTTAAAATTCTAATTTTATTGCCTCCAAATACGTGTATAGCAAACACATGCTGCAAGAAAGTGCTGACGGTGGACGAAATCAAAACTCATTTCAGTAGCTATATGAAAGTTTGAAATATTGGAAAACATTTTACTACATTACAATCATTATAATCTTCACATTTATGTTGGAGTATTTGTCCATTTGTCATAGAAGAAAAATGTAATTACAGCTAAATTTCATTCATGGCATGCAGTGCCTTCCGTACACTGAGCGTGCCACAGATGTACCTAACAGAAGACTTGCTTCAGACTTTATCGAGCTTAGCTGTTCAGTCAACTGCCGGTAACATAAACTTAAGTTTGGCTATTCATCAGTTCGTTCGGATATGTTCTGAACGAGTTCTTTTTTAGCTGTGTGCAGTTGTGTACTTGAGTATAGTTCTGACTGAGTTTTGTGCAGAAGTTGGCGCCGACATAGTTCCAGCTCTTATGGCTATACAGTGACGCATCAATAATGACAACTTCTTTCCAGTCAACGAAAAAATAATCTAAATACAGTAAGATAAATGGCACGGTGCCATAAACAGCACATAACTTCCGGACGACATAAAAAATTCGAATAGCTTTCTTAGTCTTAGGAGGCAAGGTATTTGATCCGTCACTACCTGTTTTCTGATTTCCTTATTCCGTACTTTTTTACATCCGATTTGTATAGTTTTAATTTAATGGCCATCGGCTATTATACTGAGCAGCGGACAGCATCAGTAACCGCAGCGTTTCGTATTACTTTACAAAGCACCGGTGATGGAAAATTAAATGCAAACAGCGCATGGCACTTTAATACTATTAGCAAGACATGGGCCATCTTACCGGCGCTAGGGAGGACCTTAATATTATGGGCACAGCGACATGGCTGGAATGCCACCAGCTGCCGTGGCTGTTAACCACCAGCTGTCGGCGCAGATGGATCACGATTAAACTAATACCGTCGAAGAAAAAAGATAATTCATTTCACGTTGCAAAATAATTCTATTCATACGAAAGCTGATTTACACTATGGGCAGCTACAGGTTAGCGTCCTCGGAGACTATTTGGTCCCGTTAGCAGTATTTCTATTTCTATAAAAAATTGAGTTTTCATTTTTATTAAGACTTTTTGTGCCAATTGTAAATTCCATTCATCTCACCTTAGTGGAAGACAAAACAATGGAACCCTACGCCCTACATCGCCCAGTACCAACAATTCATTATGTTTAAATAACACTAGTTTTAGGAATAACAAGTTTGAGCTAACAATTTCAGCTCTGAACTGTGTGAAAAAAGAAGCAGTTTACTTAATAACTCTATTTTTACTAGAAATGAAAGTTTAGTTGGACACTATGGCATTAAATTGTTCGGAATAAGTAGCATTTTTGCGACTAAGACCTTGCCGATACTATAAACATCGCTTCATTTACTCCTTCCTGGGAATGTTGGTCAATCCAGTACCAGCTTTTTATCTAATCTAGCAATCAAGCAGGTCTTTGAAACTGCACAGCACAATTGTATGTCTATGCCCTCAGTCGCACGCTGCTTGAGTGTTGCTGTCAGACGCGGAATACGTAGGTGCGAGACTGTTGCCAATAGATGAGTGCTTACGCTTGGCTTGCTGAGTCAGCATCGGTGTCCGGATATTATTACGGGGGCACTGACCCTAACTAGAAATGGGGTGGTAGGGGGATGCAGATCGTCGCAGTAGAGCTTTACATCACTGGTGTCAGCTCTTGACGATCTGTGGTCGACAGCAGATGTGCACTGCTCTGCAGCGAGTTGGTATATATCTGCAGCATGAACCAGGCGCGGTCAAACTGACTTTATCCATTCCTCTACCGATAGCATCGCTAAAACATTACCCTTCTCGTGAAGTAACTTAGCAGGTGTCGCTAGTAAACTTTCGTATTGTCTTTCAATTTTGGAATGAATTAGAAGACCGACCGCATTGCTAATTCCTGCTGTGTAAGCGGACGTAGCAGTGCCTTCCGATGATTGGTTAGAGCAGGGGTCCCAAAAGCGGTCGATGGGAGATCTCTAGTGGTTGATTAATGAATGGTAAGCAAGATCAATTAAACTTAGTAGATCATCATCCAGGGCAATAATAGATATTTATAGAAACATTTAAAATTAACAGATGATTAATAGTGCCCGAGCCGGACTGTGCTCTATCTCGCTTGGAATGTAATTCCAAGGTTTTATCCGATATATATCGTGTTAATTTTTCAAATCAGATCGTATTTTTACTCATTTATGACGAGTACGTTAAAAGTTCTCTAGTACCTAGAGCACACTTCCACCTATAATCCATACTCTTGCTACTCTTCTGTTGACATTTTAGAAGCAAAGAATATATTGTTTTCCCTGTAAATGTAAGTTCTGTCGGGTGTTTTGTGTAAGTCTCTAATGCTGCAAAACATCGGAAATACCAAAGATAATTTCGTGTTTTCATTGAACTTTTCTCGGTCGATAAGGAAGCGAATACTCTATGATGGGGTCGATGGGTAAGAAGTTTGGGGGACCCCTGGGTTAGAAAACCACATTCATTGACTGATTGCCGGGTGGACCCGTCTTGACAAAAAAACATAGATAGATTCATACTGTTATTACTAATAAATCGCGATGACAAATTTGGGCCCTGTATCTTGTATAAAAAAAAACAACAGTATTGTATAAATACGGTAATAACTGAAAGGCTGAGCAGCTATAAAATCGCAAGTTCAACTTATGAGCGGACCTTCACCTCGGACGTCCCTCAATACAAGTATTTTCTAGGGGTATCCTGGATACCGACTTTTACTGTGTATGCGTGGCGCCGTAAGAGCTGAACGTCAGCAAATAAGTTAAGCGTGCAATTGCATAGTGTAGCCCCGGCATAGTGGGTCTGGATCTCTGACTGTACACACCTAAAAAGGTTTGCAAGGCAAGGAAAGCTGGACATTATAATTATATCTTATATTTTTACAAGCAAGCGATGAGTAACTCTTGCACAGCTCTGCGCACTTTGGAAAAAGGCAAATTTGCTTACAGATTTATATTCTAGTAGTTAATAAATACGAAAAATTATTCATAGCCTCTGTTTCAATTGGTTGAGAAAACTACTTCATTATATCATTCTCTGGTAATGTAGGTTGGACTATTGCTGTCCGATGAGTCCCATATGGTCTCTTAGTTCAGCTATCCTGCTATTATTGAAACAGAACCTTCATTAACTAGCTCATGCCTTATGGTGAATACCTTGTAATGTGAACGGAAATCTGAACTAATTTAGCGTTCGGTACGACATGGAAGGTGTCCAACTAGTGCTTCTACTGTTTATTCACTATAGTCAGACCATTTTATCAAGGCAGTTCGGCTGTGGTCAAATTCCTCTATAGCGTTGCCAATTCAATGGGCATTTCTGAGATTTTGTTCCTCCCATATCTTAGCCCCGCCCTTTACCTGAATACAGAGAAGTTTCAGAAATACCATTAGAATTGGCACCGCAATAGAGGAATTTGACCACGACTGAACTGCCTAGCTATAAAGATCAGACTATAGTGTACGCTCATTACGAAAATGACTGAGAAGAAGTAGCATTGACAGCTCTTCAATGGTTATGGCCCTGATTATGCTGTGGTACACCCGCACACTTATCCATAATTCAAGCAATAGAACAAAAGAGCGCCGCCAATACCACTTCGGTAAAGTAAAACAATCAATTTTCTTCTGCTGATAACGAACGGCTTGGAAATGGCCAACGAGGATCGTCAAGAGGAGCCCGTTCCTCTTCGTATCTAAAATACAGTTGGATGTGGTTAAGACATCACTCATAAAGAAACTGTCAATAGATAAATAAATTAACCAAATTTAAACGGATAATTGCAGAACTTTGTTTATCAGGGGCCCAGTGTCCGAACAATTATTCAATACTAGAGTGCCCACGCTGTCCAAAATGACAGCGACGAATTTGAGACGACCCGTCTTCATTTAATATGCCTTCGTCACTAATATGCTTCTGAAGGCTACGCTACAGCAGCCGACTTAAATTCTAATACGAGATAAGTGCTCGCTCTTTTGATTCACCTGAGAAACAACAATCGTCTCACACCTTAGATTACTTGCGGAAAAAATATTACATCAGCAAGCAATAAAGCATTACTGAATTTAAACAAATTCCACACTGCATATCCTACATACCAAATAGGCCTTCAGTACATCGGAGATTTTGTGTTGAACGAAAACTGCTCCGTCAAATCAAGCTAGCAAGCCAAAAGAAATAATTATGTCTACAGCCCGTGAAAAATCGTCGCTTGGTCTGCTCTTCGTTGATCAACTTCTGAATTTATACGCCGTAAACTGAGAACAAACATATGTTTCGATTCATGAAGAAAGTTATAGAAATCAGACTGCATGGCCTCGTCAAAAGAAGCTGTAAATATCGTTATTGTTCTGATGATTTCAAGACGTGTTGCAAGCAAAAAGTGCAAAGAGAGAGAGAGAGGAATAAGGATTCAACTTTCGCCATCTTCTCCAACCTGGTCATCGATCTTCAAGAAAACGCAACCTAATAACAAAATCTGCAACCTGGCTTACTTTTCGCCTATTTCTTTAAGAGCGTAACCCGAAACGTACAAAGATATAAGCAAATAAACGCACGACGGTATTTGTTCTATTGTTGATTGACTAGAATGCCTGCGCTGTCAAAAATGACAGCAAAGAATTTGAGACTACCATCTTCGCTTAATATGCTTTTGTCACTAATATGCTTCTGAAGGACAACAACCGACTCAAATTGTCAGAAGAGATAAATGCTCTCTTTTTTAATTATTTAATACTAAGAATGACCGTCGTGTCTTCATATATTTACTAGCTACACCCGTGGAAATTCCACGGCTAGTGAATGTTTTCACTTACCTTAGTTAACCTGGGATAGTTAACCTGGGATAACCCTCATATCTTAACCCACCCCGTCTGAACTACCATCCGTCCGCCGCCAAACCCAGTCTATTTATCGTTAAGCAGCCGTCTACCTTGCATCTCGTCTAACCTTTCCAAGTATTTCGATTTCACCACTGAATCACGCATTAGTGCTGTCAGGAATGAATTCACAATTGTGTCTTGATATAGACGAAACACACGACGGTACATCTTTCAATGTACTCATGCATTTGCTCACCTTTTCCAAGCTCTGTTTTTCCACAGTGTACATTTCATTTAGCCCGCCATAAAGTTGCACCTCTAAATTTTTTGTCAGCGTATATGATTTTGTTTTCTCATTATTTCGGAACCCGTGGATACTGATCAGCAGCCCATCACTTTTCTGTTTTGTTTAATGCGATAGAAAACAGGTTCGATCAATTTCGTCACTCAGAACAGAGTAATATTCTGCTCTCGAGCTGTAATTCCATTGGCTCAGACATTGCACTGTAGTGGCGAATGTTTTCTCAACAGGGCATTCGCTTCAAAAAAGACTACAGCGCAGAGATGCCCAACACTACCCGCTTTGTTTCCCCACAGGAGCGTATCATGACTACGCATGTGGCTCTATAAGCAATATCATCCCCTGCTAGCAAAGCGACTATACCGTAATGTTGTCAAAAAATCTTAAGCTGTAGATTTGATACGGTTGAAATGATTCACATTTGAAGCAAAATCTCTAACTTTCGTCTATCTATTTGTGAAGAGCGTGACACAAAAGGTAGATAGGTCGGTAGGTACTAGCGTATTAATGTATAAATAGATTTCTTACAGATTTATATGTATGTTTCGTGTGATGCAGAATAGTTAGGAAGAATTTAGCTCTGGCGTTCTTGGTTCCATTGTATTTATCTGTTTTTAATTATCATTTTCTATCGCGCTTTAATGCAACAGATTGGTGAGAATTAGACCAGGTTGGAGACGGGTCATCCTGTCAAGCTTCGTTGAAATCCATATGGTAGAAAATAGGCCAGGTTGCAGCTGATAGTTGAAATTCAAACAATGAAGAAACCGAAAGCGTCTCTTAGCGCTGCCATGGTGTCTGATTTGTAGGAGTATTTATTACCTTCTCCATATGGCAGAGTATAGGGTGAACTTATATTTGAATGTACTTGTTGCATTGCCGAAAGTAAAATTGAAGCACTGATGATATCTGAAGCTTCCATTAGCGCTCTTATGCATCTTGATTCTTAGTTTCTTCCCACTCATAATTTCATTGCATCAGTTATTCTTCCAAATTTATTTCAATCGTCGACGAAACAGCTTTCGCTAAGCAAAACCCATTGAGCGCATCCATGCTACCAAAGTGAACTATTATTTTGAATGTTGCTCAACGGCCCCCAGAAAACATTATTTTTCTCTATGTCAGAGAAAGAGACAAAAAAGTTTCGCTGCTCAGTAGTTGTAAAGTCGTAAACGCTCATCTCTAGGCGCTTTTAAGTTAGCAATTCCATTAACGAAAGTATAATCAATGAATAAGGGTCATCAAAAATTCTTCGCCGTCATTCATGACAGCGCGGGCACTCTAGTTCATCTATGAAGCACAATCGTCTCCCACCTTAGGTCACATGCGGAAAAAAATCTTACATCAGCAACCAGAGAAGCATTACTGAATTTGAATAAACTGTCCACAGCGTATCCTACATACAGAACATTTTGTGTAGCAATGAAAACTGCTACGTATAAGTGAGACAGGAAGCTGACAGAAATTATCTACTACCAGTAAAAAGTCATCGGGTCTTCTGCCCTTCGTTGATTAGCTACTGAATTTAACCGTCAGAAACTGAGAGCAAACATGCAGTATGTTTCGATGTATGGAGAAATTATAGAAATCAGACTGCATGATCGCGCTAAAAAAAACTGTAATATCGTGGTCATTCCAATTTCAATTAGTTTTTCAACCAAGAGGTGTATTGAGATGAAGGAATATGGATCCCACTTTCGCCATCTTCTACAACCTGGTCATCGATCTCCATGAAAATGCAACCTAATTACAAAATCTGAAACCTGGCCTATTTTTCGCCTATTTCTTTAATAACGTGACCTGAAACATAGAAATATATAAGCAATATATGAGCTTGATGTCTTCATTAATTTCGTGTCCGCTCTTAAGGAAATAGGCGAAAAATAGGCCAGGTCTCAGATTTTGTAGTTAAGTTACGTTTTCATACACTGCGACCCACGGTATTAGTCCAATTAGATTTTTCTGTAAAGCTATTATTTCCTGTTAACATAACTTGATATTTCTACTGTATGTCACTGAGTAACCATGAACAATGTTCATAATCCTATTATTTGATAAACTGTGCTTGATACCATTTAAAAACTTACTTTTATCTAATCCACCGTCTATTTCCTGACCACGATATTAGTCTCAGGTATCAAAATTAGTTAAATATGATGAATAAAACACAAATTAACTATCAGTTTATTTATTAATTACAAAATAATACTTCAAAATTGCTTGGAACATATTGCAAAACAGCAAACAAGGCAAAATAAACAAGAAACAATAAGCTCATTTCTTAATGTAACGTCCATTATGTTTGATGACCTCAAAAATGCGCTCATTAACGGAATGAGCAAATATCTTAACCCTTTAATATCTTAACCCTTTAATGCCTGAGCAAAACACAAGACATTTTTCGACGAACTTTATATATTTTTTGGGTCATGTAGGTCAAAGTAATACACTTGTAACATTCATTTGCTAATTTCCACTTNACTGCGAGGGCTCCTATAGGCGAGCATAATATTTAACGACTGTCGAATGCCGAGACGAGCATGGGTAGTGATAAATTCATATTCTTTAGTTGCTGCAAAACCTTTACATAGGGGATTAAGATGTTCCTTGATATGTATGATTGAACCCCCTCCTCTGCCAGTTTCTGTAGGTCGGTCTATGTTGAAAAGTTTGTAGCCTCTCAATGCAACTTCTGCTTCCAGATTCTTGTTTGAAAGTTTGATCCATGTTTCATTGAGTGCGATGACATCATACGCAAGAGTGGCTGCCATAGCTTGTAGTTCATTCATTTTGTTTGTTGTGCTCTGAACATTGCCAAATAAAAATTTCACACTAGTTTTTGCATTGCTGCTTCGTGTCCCTGATATGCTGGGAGCGTCTGATTGCTGGGAAAATATTGGAGACGTGAGATCAGCAAAAGCATTGTCAGTGGCGGCGAGAGCGCCTGTCTGTAGGTGAGCAAGGGATTATTTTTGTGTTTCAGCTTGACAGTTGTCAGATTGTTTTACGTCCGCAGCTATTTTGCGGACATTGGGTCGTTTCCTGCCGAGGTAGCCTTGCTTCTAGTTATTCTGGTTTGTTCTGGCTCACAAGATTTCGTCTTCGAAAGATTGTTCCTAGCACCTTACTTTCTGGTACTGCGATTTTCTTTACGCGCTAGTATGCTCGAGGTTCTTGGGAATTGGCCACGCTTTTTTGCTACAGGTGTCTGAGACTGTGACTTTTCCTTAGAGACGCTTACTGGACTCCCGCTTTCAGTGATGGATGAGTCAAGGTCTGTTTGGCGGGCATTGGTAGGTTGTGGTACATCAGTGCATTGAGACATATTGCTGTTCTTCGATATGAGTTTTGAGACTATGGATGGTAGAAGAGGTGAAGGACCTAGACGTGACATCTGCACGGATGCATCTGGAGTTGGAGTAATTTCCTCCTCATCCGCGTCAAGCGAGTTGGTGATAATAGTGCCCTCATTTCTCTAAGGATCCCCAACCGTTATACCACTAAGAGATGATATCTGAGGATTACAGGGGACGGCCACAGGGACATTGATAGCCGTTTGCTCCATTGCTGGCAAATCGGCTGGGAGAGCGTGAAAGGGGACTGGGTGGCGAGGTTGCTTAATAATGGTCTTAGGTCTTGTGCGCAAGCCTTCTTCCAAAGCAGCGGTCTCAGAAGCCGCTGCAACGAGCAACATTTCTCCGAGGACATGGTGTCCAGCACCATTCAAGTTGACCCCATCGGGTAAAAAGACAGTAGTTTCCAGTCGTCATCAAACGAAGGAAATAGGTCAATAAATTTGAGCCCATTGTCCTCTGCCTCTTTTAATTTGTCCGTTGATGTAGCGGATCCTAGAGTATAGGCGGTTACAGCTCTGAGACGGGGCAGAAAACTTGTCAAAGTGATATGGTGAGATTTCTTTTTTTGCCGCGGTTATGAGGTCTTTAACGAGCTGCAGCTGAGTTTCGGAGTAAATTCGCAGATCATTTGTTCCAACATCGATTATGACGTGATCCGTCTTTTTGCACTGGAGGTTCTTCGAGATAGCAGTAGCATCAGACGTGGATGCTTGAGTTCTGCAGATGACTTTCCGATCTTTGCAGCTCCTTTTAAAGGCATAATACTGCCCTTTGCTTATTTGATCTCCAATAAGAAATGTTTTTATCGCTCTCTGACCAGGAATTGGAGCAGAGTTGCATTCCCTTTCGTGGCTCGAAGGCTGAGCAGAAGTCTCTGACTGCTTTTGATCACGTGACTGGGGTGGCCCGCGATGCTGCTCCCCGTTCACAGTTGCGATTTTAATTTTGGGATGAACAGATATTGCTGCAATACCATCACCATCATTAAAAGCAGTGCACCCATTGTTCATTTTTATATGATTATGATTTGTCTGTTCCAAAATAGCCCTAGTCGATCGCCACTGACGTTTGTTGCGTATGACTGTTTTCCACGGGGAGGGTGATGATAACCCCAAGTGAGTTCTGTATAAGAATTCCCACTTGTGAGACTATCAGATATGTAAAGGGCAGTAGGAACCCCTGGGCTAAGTCCTAGCAGTGTAAAGTTCCTTTATGACGAGAAAAAGGGCGTGTTTCGGCACCTTTGGCTTGTCACACACATAATTTTTCACATTTTGACTCTCTAATGAGGTATGAAATTACCGCTTTAGAACTGGAGTAACTCTCCAATCTAAGGAAAATAAAATTTTTGCAAAAGAGCCTTCTCACTCCATATGCGGAGCCAGTCGATGAGACGTCATCAGCCTATGCAGCTCATCAGACCTTGATAAGATAATTCAAAAAGTTCCGAATGGATCTTTACGGAATTTTCAGAGATTTTTAGGTATTTAATAGTAACGGATGATGAACTTTTGTTGAAAATCCGACCATCCTTTTTTCTGTCTATTTTTTTCTCAGTGCCATAACTCCAAAAGGTATGAATGGATTGTCATGACATTTACACGAGTTGTTAGGTTTGTTACAAAGAGTAAACGGCATAATTTTTGTGATTGTTCATTCGTTTGTTTCTTGCGGTGTTTAATTTTGTGCATGTTAGCACAATAACTCGAAAAATTCTGAATGGATCTTCTTTAAATCTACAGGCATTGTTAGTGATGTTAAAAGACATAGATGATTAAATTTTGGTGTAAATCGGTTGTTCCATTTGCGTGTTTGACATATATTTGTCATATTGTTTGTTAGCAGCAAAACTCGGAAAGTTATGAGCGGATCTTCAAGGAAATTGTAGAGACTGTTAGTTCTATCTAAAGGTACAGGTGATTAGATTTTGTTGTTGATACAAAGAAAATTGTAGTTTAAGTGCAAATTTAAATTTTTATGTACTGTTGCCTTGCTTGGCTGAGGTATGCTCTCTTAGATTGCTCTAGTTGTATATGTATACTCCTATGTTTCTTTCAGACTCTTCACAGGTTTGGCTTCATTTTCGTCCAAAATTTCACGTAAGCAAGTTTTCCTCACCTCCGTCACCAATGATGCTCTGTCCATTGCCTCAACCTCTGTAGCCCCCAAAGCTCAAGCCACCCGTGTAGGACAGCCAGGCTAGGGAGGCAAGCACGGCCACGTGCACCGGCATCAGTAAGAGAACGCACCCGTACGAGTAGCCCCACAGTGGAACCAGTGTAATTTATGTAACTCCTTCATGGGTAAACAACAACATCACTTGACAGCAGGGGGTGGCATCACAGAAATCCTTACAACTACGACAGCGACCAAAACGAACACGACAACCTACACCCATACAACTGATTAATCAACAAACAATGTCACGACATAGCTATAAGTTAACTAGAGGGCCCAGCCGTCAAAAATGATGGCAAAAATTTTGTAATTGAGCTTTTTATTGTTATGGTTCAAAGTATAGGTTTTGCAGTATGGTATTATAGGTCTCATCCTGCAGGCCTGTTCTTCCATTCGTGAAACGCAAGCTGTGCAACTAGGAGTTTTGCGAAACCAAATTCCCCCCTCTAGCCCCCGAAAGATATAGCGTGATTATCAGCTCATTGATGAAGCGTTAGGCTGCACTACGAAGAAAATAATTTTGTCAAAAGAATTCACTGGAAATGTCCAGGGCTCACCGTATTGTGGATACAAACTGATTGTTGAACCTCCACCGTCGACATTTAGCTGCGATGTAAATTCAATATAAAAAGGCGTCTGCTCAGCGTGAAGATTCAACTACTGCGATATCATTCAGCGTGCGGGAAAAAACGTGGAAATGGCAAGTCAGAGAAGAGAGGACCTAAGAGTGAGAGCCTTACAAAGGATCAATGAAGAAAATGAAGAAGCAAGTCAGAGAAGATACCTCACCGGCCTATATCAATAAAAAATATCTACTATTGTGTGAACTTTTTCACACTCGGATCCACGAGTATAGAAACATAACATATAAACTCACGATAGTGTTTATGATATTATGTGTTGATTAAAATGTTCGACATTCTATATATCTTCTCAGTGCTTGTGATGATGCAGTGCATCATCCTCATGTATATGGCCCCTCAAACATTTGTCATGGTCTTGCTGGCTGCTGCTCGGTGGGTGATTTATACCCCCAATTCTGCTCGTCCCCCACCACCTGCGCTACGCACACTTTCTTCGCTCAAACATGCCACGAACATCCCTCTTGTTTGCATGCCACTTCTCCTCCCACATGCTCCCTGTGCCACTTGTTCTTCCACGTGCCACTTGTTCTCCCACGTCCCACTTGTTCTTCTAAGACATTTCACCCACGCCTGCTGGCGCTCATCCAACTCACTCCAGCAAAGCATTCATTAGCAATTCATGTCGTTTTTCAGAAAATTGAAAGTTGCAAAAATGGATTTCGTCTTTTTTTTTTTTTGCTTCTTAATTTAAAATGTGTCTGCGCGCAAGTTCAGCATCAGTTTCGCAAGGCAGAGGAAATAGAGGTGCAACTTTCTGAGTTAGCAGATTAGAGTTTCAAAAACGAGAATCCTCACAGAAGTCCATAGCTCGCAGCATAGCACAACACCAGACGACAAACTCTCTGACATGGTCTGAAACTTCTGCCTCGAACAACAGTGTTTCCAGGCAACCTGGGAATACTTCTCACATGTAATGTCACAAATACATCTCCGTTTCTTTGCTTCACTACAACCGTAGAGGCCATATTAATAATCATAAAAATGCCTGTGGTTGAAAACGAAGCCGTACAGATCTACTGGGACAAGAGGATGGAAACTGATAGAGTACTTCACGCCAACCGAACGTACATCGTCGTAAAAGACAAAACAGGAGAAGTCGGCCAAACTGATCGACATTTCAATCCCCTTCGACTCCAGAATCGTGGACAAGGAAGCGGAGAAGAAGGAAAAGTACC
>LQNS02277217.1:7369093-7395275 GCA_001587735.2 Parhyale hawaiensis | reverse complement strand
ACTATTTTCATCAGTGCGCATTAATCCTGACTAGGAACACCCCCGTGCAATTGATTCAACATGCTCTGTATACTACGTATTGTTCTGGAATAGCCTGTGGCGTACCTCAGAGTATGTCATAGGTTAGACTATACTAGGTTAGATTAGAATAGGCTAGATAGACTTGGTTCATCTTGAAAAGGCACCTAACCTAACCTGGATTAGGTCCAAATGGCGTTACTCACCCAACCCACTCACAACCCAGACACACGCATAATATCTGAATATGAAGTAGGTCACAAATTTGTGCGGTACCCTACATATACAGTAAATTACTTTTGCCATTTGCAGCGAATGGAAGGCTTAAACTAACACCTATATCTATCACAGGAATACCAATGTTTGATGCGCAGTGTAGGAATTAATCGATTTGCTTGTATGTAGTTGTAATCTTGCTTACAGACTTCATGCACGGATCGCACTGCTTTCAGAATGCGACTGAGACTTCGTTGGTTGTGCGGTGTTGGTCCCTAAACGAAGAATTAAACTTCACGCTTATACGCAAGAAAACTTAAATTCCTTAACTAAATGATCCGATGGATTGCGAATGGTCTAATTAATTATAGCACTTTTTGCAGTGGAACATTTGTGTTTAATCGATGATTTTTTTTCACCTTTCGTTTTATTCTCATATATCAAGTCTACGGCCTTTGGATACAAGAGGCGGAACGATAGAAATTTAGCTGATGAATTTCAGGGAGCCATAAGGCGTTAGCATCAAGGTGCCATTAATTCCCGTCTGGAAACGTAAAAGAACGAGCCAATTTATGGTGACGGAGAAGAGCTAACCGGGCCAGTGCTGGTGATGGCTGCGATTTACAGTTTTCTCCTCAATTGGGACAAATGCTGGCATTTATCAGGTAAATTCCCAGAGAAGGTTCCAATACTTTGCGCTCATTGTGTAAAAGTAAACTGATTGAAAAATTTTATAGTACTCTAGTATCGTCTAGTACTCCAAGACGATATCACACTTGTTGTAGTTTACGATGGTGGGAAAACATTATTTTTGCCAACTGACATTTCAAGAATATAGGCGTATTTTTTTTTTCTCGGTAATTTTGGAAAAAAAGTTCCTTTCCTGAAATTTTTAGGTATAAGATCGTGCGTTTTAAAAGTGTCAATTGGATGAAGCAGTTTTCTTAACAGAATCTTTAAGCAGCTATGAACAGTTATTATGATGGCAAGTTTGAGAAAAAACTTATTGTTTTAAAACTTGTTAATCTATCGCACAGTTGTTAATGAGTAACTTGGGGAGGCATACTAATAATTTTTCAGATTAGTTGTAATCAGTAGCACACTTTTCTATTGAGAGAATGGAGAAAATATCTATTTCTTTGTGAACGTTAAACTATATTGCAGATCTCTGTAAAAGTTTGTTGGAAAATAAACTTTATTTCATGAGAAATATTAATTGCGGGGCATATTTTTATATGGCTTTGACAGTAAAATAGATAAAAAGTCTTCCAAGAACGCAAATGTTTTAGCAGGGTGCATATTTTATCAATTAGTATGTTTTTACGTTATTGTTAATCCAAAAACAATCAGAGTGCGTCAAGCTTACTGCATAATATACATATTTTTATTGATTATAAATCTATTTATGCATATTTGATGCATATATTTTTCAACTGGACAAAGGAAATAGAGGACACTCTTCATTGTATTTTAAAGAAGAAACTTCAGTTAAATTTCAACTTCTCATTCACTTCATAAAAGCACTGGAAATTCCCCATTACAATCCGGTTTAAGTTGAGCAAACTGAAAGCAGCCAAATCAATGTAACCCAAGACAAGCAATAAAATCACCAACAAAATTGTAACTTTTCCTCTGCTATCTTTCTTTTCTTCAGTGGCTGGGCAGTAATTGCTTCTCTCGCCATTTTTCTAGTCCATCTAACTCGAAAGAAAAGGCCTCCGTGATTTTTTTCCACAGCTCTCGCTGAAACTTAAGCAGTTACGTGGACGAGGCTTAAACAGAAGTATATAAATGCAAACTTCTAAACGAGTTTCTCATGGCTGGCTTCTTTTACTTTGTTCTGTGACCAGAATATCGTATTACTCTTCAAGTATACTATATATATGCAATGTTATGAACGTGTTTTACAGGGCCGTGTCAGAGCTTCTTCTAATATGTTTTGTGGTGTGACAATATCTCATTACGTTTTAAGTATACAGAGGCAAAGTTAAAAGCATCTTTCTCATGGTCATAATATCTTATCACTTTTTAAGTATACTGCATAAATGCAAGTTATGAATATGTTTTGATAGCGGCGTATGAGCTTTCTTCACAACATACTTTGATGGTAACACATTGTTACTTTCAATACGACATTAAAAAGAATATTTTTGGCTTTAATAATAATTTAGAGAGGGTCCCTAAGAGAAACACTGCATTATTATTTCTCTCGTCATACAACTAAGCGAACATGCGTAATTTTGTGTGTACCGTCGCACAAGAGTAAAATTTATTAGAAAGATCTGTTACTTTTAACAGTACAGTCACCAGTTTCTTTCTTCACGGTATAGCCATTATATTTCTGCGATATGATAAAGAAATCTTCCGCACGTCGTTCTTTCTTCTATAGTCAGCTGACGCGTACCAGCTCTTCTCACAGATAAGGAAAGAAGGTTTTCTTTCGCAGTCGTCATTCTAGTCAATGAAAACTTATCTTTACTTCAATTAAAACGTGTCATGAGACTTGACAACAAACTTTGCAATGCTCTTTTAAGTGTTCTGTTACACTAGAATCAGGGCTTAGGTTACCTTTTGTTCTTCAATATCAGCAGTCTCTCGCAAAATCCGCGTTGTACTTGTATCATTTATTCATACGAGTCTTTTGAAAAAAAATTATGCTACTTTTCCTGGCACAAAAGCAAGAGTTTCAGTGAAGAAACGTGTCTTACTTTCACCGTTTTGTAGTACTAGTTTCTGAAATAATCTAAGCTTACTTTTTCCTCTGCCGTGGTATGTTTCTCTAGGAGAAACACATTTTGTGCGCTCAGATGTAGCATCGCGATACAACAATTGTTACTTTATTTTTTGAAATCGCTAACTTTAGCCATTGCAATTCATAACGACTGGAAGATACAAGAGCGGAGTTAACAAAGAATATTGGTTTTATAATATAAAGCATTTTAGCTCGATGTATTCAAGTATAAAATTACCGAAGCAGCACTACTTCTTTTAGAGTTGTTTTAAATCTAATACTTGGATATTGCGGGCAGTTTTCTGCCCTTCGTTAGTATCAGATAAAATATTTTGCAACATCTTTTTAATTATATATTTTGTATTCATGGATTTAGAAATGAAATAGAACTGCTTTATTATGAAAGTTTACTCTCAAAGCTCTTTGAGCTATGCAAATATTCATAACAACTTTGTGAGGATGCTGTAAATTGAATGTTCTTGGAGTTCTTTCCGAGAATATAGTGAGTTTCAACAATTTCAAAACTTGACAGCATTGAAAATAAAACTGAAAACTGTAGATATTCTTTCAGTCAAAAGTGAATCATTGATGCAGTTACTATGTGGCAAAGTAATATTGTGGTGCAAACCCAGTATTGCACCGTTTTGGAGGTACACAGCAAAGACTGCCGAAAACGTCACCGTGCTGCGAAGTGCTGTAGTACAGTTACTGCACTGATAGTGCTATTATACAATGCCTGTACCGTTAGGATACTGTAAGATAATAACTATAATATAAGGGTGCTGTAGTACATTGCCTGTACTGGTAGGATGTTTAGTACAATAACTGTATTGTAAGGATGCTGTAATACATACAATGCCTGTACTTGTAGGGTGTTGTAGTACAATAACTGTGGTATCCGGAAAAAAAAACACATAGAAAAAAGCCGCGGTAGGAAGAAACCAAGCTTTTCTCTTGAAGCTATAGTTGAGAGCTCTATTAATTTATTTTGAACACAGCATATTTAAGTAGACTAAACGATATTGTGCTGAGCTAAATTTGACCTAGCAATCGCATGTACGAAGGTGGGTAGCAAGAACCCCTGAAAATAAGTTATGTGAGGTTAAGTTAGGATTGGTTAGGTGAGCTTAAGTTAGGTTATGTGAGGTCAGAGGTTGGATTAGGTAACATCGGGAAAAATTGCTCAGATTAGAAAAGTTTGGTAATTAGCTTCACAAATATACAAACCGTTAGGTAAGGTTAGGTAGGCGAAACCTGGTTTTCTCTAAATCGCAATTATAAATAATATGAAGCGTCAATTTTAGTCCCCGAGCACATATCATGAAGTTAGGTTAGGTGAGTTTAGGTTGTGGTTCAGTGAGGTAAGGTTCGGTTAGGTGACGTTAGGTTAGGTGAGGTTAAATGAAGCTAGGTTTGGTGAGGTTAGGCCAGGTTGGGTAAAGCCAATTTAAGTGGGGTGAGGTTAGGTGAAGTGGGGCTCGGTTAGGTTAGGTTAGGTGAGGTTAGGTTAACTGAGGTTAGGTTAGATTAAGCTAGGTTAGAAGAAGGTAGGTAATGTTAGGTCAGAATATGTTGGGTTTAGTTGTATGTGGTTGGATTTGGCCAAGTTCAGTTAGAAAATGCTAGCATCGGTGAGGCTTGGATTCGTTAGGTTAAGGTAGGTACCTATATGTAGTACAGTATACTTTACATTATTTTAATATATCTTACTACAATGTAACTACGGAGGGATAATTAATGTACATTAGGTGATAGGCGGGGCTCTTTTCTTACCGTGGCTTTTTACCGGGTAGGTTTTTCCTCCAGTGTTTCTTATTGCAGGGGCTTTTTTCCTATACCCATAACTGTACTGTAGGAGTGCTGTAGTGCAAAATTGTATTGTAAGGGTGCTGTAGTGTAATAATTGTACTATAAGGGTACTGTAGTACAATAACTGTACTGGTAGGGTGCTGAAGAACAATGACTATACTGTTAGGGGCTGTAGTACATAGCTGGAGGGTTAAGGTGTTGTGCTGCTAACTGCTACAGTAGAGACACTGCAAATATACTGTGAAGGTACTACGCCATTAAGGTTCTATGCTATTATGGTGAAGCACTGCACGCGCACTGTAGTACTATCTGTAAAAGTACAGTGTTGCGCAGATGCTGGCCATAAATTGATCTTCTGTAGGAGTTGAAAAAGTGCTGCAATGTAATTATATCATAGTAGAGATAGTGTAGTGATTAACTGTGCTTTACTGGTAAAATAGTAAAGCACTGTAAAATACGTATGGTACCGGTACTCCAGTGATGGATCGGTATTCAGTAGGTACTGCTCTTCATTACTATATTGTAGCGATGCCTTCAATCACACATAGCAATTGACAATATCACCTATCAGATGGACCAGTCAAAAATGAAGCCGGTGTTTGTAATTAACTCGGTAATTATATTTTATAAAGTTTGATTCATCATACCGACATTCATTATACATGTACCAGTGATACTGACAATTTCAAACAAACATTGCGAGTCAGGGTTTAATTTCCGTGGACCATCCTCTCTAAAGTCTGCGGAGAAACATACAGACATTTAAATACCTCTCTGTACATGCAGTTCAATGTTTCGCACACGAGCTTATTATATTTTTTTGAGCAGACCCCAGTGGACATTCCACTCTAAAATGTACCAGCCCTACTACGTAAACTTCCTACCTGAAATATGCTCGGCCTCTCTTTACAGGAAAACCAACTTATTTTTGGCTTACGAATAGCGTCTTGATAATCATTGGTCATCGTTCGGTAAACTACAGTGTGTGACATCCACGCCCGAGATTCTGTGTACCATTTCTCCACCGAGCCTCACACAGAAACACTCACAGAGGACAAAATGTCGAGGCTGGCGTGACCTCCAGTACATGCCTCATTAATCTGGACACGCGAATGTTGGCTTGCCTTCTGTGTTCTTTACTTAGCCGTTATCGAAAATATCGCATACCTCGATTAATCCTTATATAAGCCATAATGAATTATGCGGACAGTCATTTTTTGTAGATTCAGTATATCGTAGTGTAATTAATTATGCCTACATGTTATTTTGCTACACTGATCTATGGTGTCGCCTGCATCTATCGAAATTCGATGAGGTTCTCATTCTACTCATGACCGAAATATTTACTTGCGAAATAGATATAATATGATGCAATACCTAGTATTTTATTCCATAAGTCACTATACCTCAACGGTTTCTGTTTGTTTAGCCTGCACACGATTTCACTTGATTAATAACTGTCGCCGGTTATGAGATTGATGTTCTAACGCATATGAGAACACAAATTCATACAACAGTAATTGTTTTATTACTACATAAGTACGAGAAATAATACTCGTTTTTACCAGCCTCAGCGACTTCAAGAACCCACTATAGGAGATGAATCAAATAGCATAGTGGTAGATGAACCAACATGTTCGTTCTTATAGAAAGCAGACGGGACTAATGCTCCGGCCCTCTATTAGCTACTGCCGTTATGTTAAAATAATATAGATATCTGAGGATGCAAAGAAAGAAGAAGGAAAAAAACTCAACCAAGTCTAGGAAGTGTTCGTGTAAGTACGATTAATTGCAGTAGTTTATCGGGAACTCTGAGACATTCATTTAGTTAGGAAATGAAATCTAATTGATTAGGATTGCTTATGAAGCTTTGGCCGTTAAGAGTTTATGACTCCTGGAGAAGGAGTTCCTCGCCGGAGAGGGTGTTGCTCCCAATGTTTATAAAGAGGGTCTTTAAACACCGTGACTGTCTCTGCATAGATTCGGGTGGGGGGGGGGGAGAGTTTATTTCCGAATGCTCACTATAAAGTACGAGAAAACCTGCTGGCTTCGAGGAGTTCTTTGATCTTGATATTTGAATATTTGTCCGTTGTTTCGGACGCAATCATCAACGTTTCTGTTAAAAAGTCCAGTTGTAGGCACGTCGCGACGTTGACACCATTTAAGTATATACTTGAAAGGTTCTATTAGTTGCCCTTTGAGTCGTCTTTAGTCGAGAGAGAAGAGTCCGACTTCCTGGACTTCGACTTATTGTTAGAAAACTGACACAAACTATTTGTCAATGCTGATATCCCATGTAAAATTTCGTGACGCTAATGTACCCGTAGTGGCAGGATGTTAGCTAGTGTAACTCGCAGATGCTAGTACCGGGCATCGCCTCTCAACGAGATAAGTGAATTCTTACTGTGTTGGTAACTGAGTCAGCATTTTCGACGTTCAGAAGCTATTGCTGGGGTACTGACCTTAACCAGAAATGGGGATGGCTATTGAGTGGCTGTTGTCGTACGGGCCATGTGTCTCTAACGCCATAGCTCTGACAATCTTTAGTTGATTCCAGCAACGCATTCCTTTGGCACCAGGAGGCATATAATTTTTCTGCAACACGATTCAGTGCATGGGACTTTGCCAGTTGGGATTATGAGCTCAAGTTGACGGTATTATTTTACAAAAAAAGCACTATGGCCTCCAGCTAATTCACTACTAGATATTGATATTAGTCTATTAGAGAAGAGCAGTGATACCCATATATATCAGTTGGACATGCATAGTTTTTGAGATATTTGACTTTTAATTTCCTATGGTTTTCCTATGAGAGAATATAACCACACTCACTCAGTGTAAGGGAGAACTGTTTTCTTATTTTTTTTAGTTAGGTTAGGTTCGTTAGGTTTGGTTTGGTTAGATAGGGTTGGTTGGGTTAGGTTGGGCTAGGTTAGGTGTGTTTGGTTAGGTTCCTATGGGGTCGTTAGCAAGCCTATAATGACGCCGGTTATTTTCTCTCATAGAAAAACTATGGAAACTTCAGAGTCAAATATCTCAAAACTATGCATTTTTGACTGATATATATGGGTATCACTGCACTTCTCTAATAACTACTATCGATATTTAGTAGTGAATTAGCTGCGGGTAATGGCGCTTTTTGTAAAATTTGCCAAGTTGATTTTACCTGCTTAATGGTTATGAGCCACCTATGTAACGTTCGCATGATATATAGGCTCAATGCTAAGACTATGATCCTACACTATACATTTGATCGTTTGAATCATACTTCTACCAGCGCGAATTTTCACTGGAGTTCTGAGAGATAAGGGACAGGGTGAGGGATTTTGAAATTGACTTTCAATACGTGTTGTTTCTCCTATTCTTTGGAGCAACAGTTCATCAAAAATCTAAACCAAAATGAGTGAAACGTAATTCTCATTAATGTATTCATTAAATGCGGGTAATAAGGGACTATTAGTATTATGTCTGTGCTGACATCAACTTCTAACTGTGCCATTTAAATATTTTGCAATAAACTGGCGCCCTGTCATTGTAAAACTCCATTGTGACAGTGATAATCTAATGCAATGTTGTCCTTATTATCACTGGCAGTGAAAATAGATGACAGTGAGTTCTCGTTATATTCATTGCACTTTGTGCGGTTTTTCATGTTCAACATTTTTAGTTTCAGGTATCTATTTTGTGTTTTTGTTTCATGAGTACAAATACACCGAACACTAGGAACTAAAAATATTGAACCTAAATAGAGAATCTGCATGGAATGAGGCAACCTATACTCAGACAATCAGGACTTCCTGTAGAATAATACAGTAGAACTCTTCAAATAGGGGCCCCTAAAACAGAAAATGTTTCTGAAACCGAAATTTCCTGAACGTATGAAATGCAGTAACTTAGACTGCGTAGAGTGCCATCTGTGGTGAATTGTAGCAGTAGACGGTGTCAAATTCAATGAGCAAACAAACAAACAAACAAACAAACAAAAAAATATGTATTGCTCCGCGTAGGAAGGTTTTCACACAATATTACAATATTTATTTCACTATTGGTTCAAAAAACTGGTCCAATGCATGATGCATTATTCTACAGTGTATTATTACTTTACCAAATACTTGTAATGTATAAAATGTGTTTGTGTGTAATAAACCTATCAAACCTATAACAATATGCCTTACATATCAAGTCGCAGATTCATAGCACTATGATTCAACACGATGAGCAGAAAGATGTAATTAAACCTACTGGGTAGTGTCTCCCACTTTACGATTTCATATGGTGTAGGGGTAACAAACTTACGACTGAACTGTTCAGCTGTAAACTCAGGTAATATATCTCTTTACGTTTAAAAATTCCACTGTAATGATCTGTTAATATTTTCTATCTCGGCTATACCAGGGGCATTGACTAATTTTTCATTTACTTTCGGAATTCCCCTATGCCGCTATAGGTAACACTGAATAGAAAATAGTTTGTGTAGCATTGTACTTAATGTTACTTCTTTAGTTTTTCAATTAACGTAACAATGCATTAACTAATTAAAATAGGCTTATCTGTCAACCTATATTGCTGCACGAGTGTTGAATAAATTCACACTAGGTCTAGTGTGAAACTAATGCTGTTATAATACTTTTGTATTTCTTTATACAGAATGTAGGTTGTGTGATATGTCAGCGCTATAATTCTGTAATTTAACGTATAACCCTTATTATAATCATCTATGAATAGGCCTAGTGCACTAATCTTGTACTGTAATAGTTTCACTTGATGGAAACCTTCCTATTGTTAAAAAAATTATTTGATTTTGTAGGCTTATGTTAAGTTTTATGTTTAACAATATTGTGAAATAGTTCAGATAACATATTAGCGTACATTTAGTTTATTTACAAAAAAAAAACATTCTTTTCGGTTCATCGACAACGCCTTGTGACATATTTCCCAGTTCATCTACAGAATTATCAGTTCACCTAATGAGCTACTGCATATGCGTACAAATGTTCAGTGTCATTTACTTGTCTGCGTCATGAGAAATAATCGAGTATTGTGTAATCTACTTACATATCTTGAAGTGTAGTCCGAAGCTTTCAGTTTCATTTCAAAAATTACCTGACCGTGCTATCAGTATTTCTACACAATCAATCTTTTTACAATATTGCATATTTTCTAACAGCACTGAGTGTAGCTGCAAAGTGTGGTGAATGATTAACAAGTTCTGAGCATCGATGCGAGTACTCATGTGGAAGTTTATCTTAGTTATTAGCAAAACAGACCAAAAGCTTGTTTGTGTTGGGCCGGCGTTCCGGCGTTTGGCTGCGAAAACATTTACCATGGAGATGCACCAGACGGAATACAACATCAACATTTACCCCACGCAAATCATCAGTGCCTCCGGCTTGTTCATCAAAGAAAACGCGGGCGGCTGGAGCCTAAGGCCTCTCACAGAAAACGAGCCCGCCAGTATTTCAAGGGATGACTATTTTGAAGCGACACCGTGTGATCCCGGTACGTTTGGTGACTTACGTCGAAGCCAATATACCCACGTATGCAATGAAACGGCTGCTCTGTACCTCGCTTTGCTTGGCTATTCAGCTTGGAGGAACTTGCGGAGACAAGTAGGTAACAATTACTTTTGGCCTTTTTATTTTATTACCATTAAAAGAATTTAACGTATTATCATTGACTCGAGCTTGTCGAGCTTGTTTGGGTCCTTTGGGAAATAGATTACAATAGTATTAAGAGAACTGAAAAGTGAGAACCTTCACTAAGTGGATAGTCATATGATTTTTTTCTATCTCGTAATATTTTCTTTGCGCTAAATGTTATAAGTAAATATTCCATTGCAGACATTTAAGTTGCAAGTAGAAGTTTATTCTCTAACATTCAACCACCATTATTACGTTTCAGGCAGATTGAGTGTAAGTACGAACTCGCTCCCAAGTTAATGCATTAAATGTTTAATTTATAATGTTTGCCAGCCGTATTTTTGTTTCATGCAACATAGATGAATGTAGAACATATTTTGGTAACCATAACTTAAATGTTTGACCTCTGATCTTTAATCACTATTAATCAACTATTATAAGCATAGCGATCATCAGCAGGTACGGCCAATACGTTATAACTATGTTTATTTGTGATACACCTGTAATAATTATAATATCGTTAATGACAATAGGGTTTCGAACGCACGAGCCCCCAAATGTATTTATTTAGCTCGAAAAATATGAAAACTGTGAATGCGGGCGGACTAATATTTGAGGTACATACCTATATTCAGTGGAACTCCCTATATACAGTGGACCTCCTATATACAGTTGAGCTCCTATATACAGTGAAACTCATATAACAGGCACAGAATTATTGTCTTAATTTAGAGAAGCGTCTTAATTCTCGAAATGACCAGGTCAACAGCATGCTTCCTTCCCCACGTTTACAAAATATTTCCTTTCGATAACACAGTATGAATATATGAAGTAGCACAGCTGAATATATGTAAGTGAATCTTTACTATATCTTTTTACTGATCAGTCAACGAGGCTTCGCCACTCGGTACGTTGTTGTCAATAGATGGCACTGTATACAATCTCTCTTTCAGGAGTTTTCTCAGTTTCGGAGATCTCATTTTCGGGATTTTTTTTTCTGCTTTGGAAATCTCTATTTGAGGAGTTCTGCCCCATATATTTGCCTATACCGCAGCTGTCAGTCCAATCAGTCCTTGGCATTATCTTGAAGGAAAGCTCAATTTTATCTGTCTACCCTTGGATGTAACTGACATAAATACCAGCTGTCGAGTCAAGACGCAAACCGAGTTGCCTGGCCCTGACACTGCGGATTCTTTCATGTCGTCGCTGCTTGGCGGGGTGCTATCGGTTTGGTAAGCTGGAGGTCCCGATTCAAGTCGGGATATGAGCTCTATTACTAGTATATATAAATATTTGCATTACGAACAAAATGATGTTTTATAGAGATAATAATATGAAGGCCGAGTAAGTTGCTTCAGTTAACTGTAGGAGCAATATACTGTACTATTATATCATTAATGACCTGCTCAATCGTTGGCGATGACACATTTTATTGTTTTGGCTTGTGGTACCGATTTCGTAGTAGAAAATAAATGCTTGCAATTTCTTCATTGTAATAAGGCATAGGCAAAGTCTAAATTAAATGGAGGAAACCTTATTTGTCGAGTTCAGCTTCAAACTATCAGTGTCAACCATTTAATGAGTTGTTATAGATATAAGAGCAAATTATACGCACAAAAAAAAAACATTTATATACGTAAATAAATATAGACATAGACGAACGGTGTGTTTTACTATACAGTGCTGATGATGAGTAGATGATTAAGTTGGCACGTGCTCTGCATCCTTCATAATAAAAATAGCACCATTTGTTCGAACACATAATGAGTGTCAACGCACATTCATGGCCGTACCTACCTACGTTGACACTTGTGACTCAGCCTCTTCTACTCGCTAGGTTATATTTAAAACTTTGCTTTATTGTTAATCAATATCATACACTTGCATTAAGCCTTTGTGATCTGCTTGTAACTTAGTTCTAGCATTAGCAAGCCAATTTTGGATCACGTGAAGAAATGTCACCTCAATCTTCTGCTATAGTTGAAGATTCTCCATACGGGTCATCCTGCACTGATGATTCTTCGAAGGAACCCTAATTTACTGCGATTTTTACAGAAAGTACATCCTAATGATTTCATAACGTGCTTATTTTTAAGCTAATTTTAAAGATAGCAAAAAGGGTTGAAATCGCAATTGGAAGTAAAATGTTGAAATTCTTTAAATTAGGAATGGAAATTAGTCAGGCGCTCAAAGTTCTGAAAAAGAATACATTGCATTTGACGATAATAAAATTTTGACAATGATACATATATGAATGTAAGAATGTGTGTCAACGGATAGTTCGAAATTAAATATCAATTCATTTGCATGAACGTATTGACGATATTGACTAATCTTCCCCTGGCTTTAAAATATACGGTAGCAATGGATTTTCCGCGCAAAGAATATGGCTTTGCCACACAGTAGAAGTTACGTGCGGGTTTCCCACTAAAAGTCTTTTCTTTCTACCTTACAGAACCTATTATTGAAGTAAACTGGGGACATCCCACTAAAATTTTGGGTTTTTGTCACGCAAAACTTAGACTTATTTAGACTTTAATTGCGGGTTTCCTACAAAATCATGTCTTACCTGCCTTGCAGCTGATAATTTGGAAGATAACTGTGGGTTTCCGACAAAGAACTAACATTTCATCATTGATTAGCCTGCGACAAAATGGTTTTAGGAGTTTATAATACTTTATCGGAGCACCGAAATCTCGACTACCAACTAGCCAAACCACCCATCATCGTAACACTGCTTGTTTAAACTTAGGTATCACGTATTGCTAGAATGTCGTAGACAGCCTGCGAACATGATGACCAAGTAGCAGTTGTATCGTGGCGTTAAAATTATTTTTGAAGTCACTGCCTGTCACATAGTAAAAATTCACAATATTCGTTGTTCAGTACTATAAATATTAATTTCAGTTTCCCGCTGCTTGTTTTGCGTGCGCGGCATCTCCAGTAATTAATTAATAATAAATATATTGCAGTCATATTTATTGCTTGTAAGTTCGAAACAAATCCCTTTCTGACTTGCTCAAAAATCAAATTGAACAATGCTGAAATGAAAAACAAGTTGTCCTACCAATATTCACCTTAAATAAACTTCACAGCTTTAGTTTGCAAATGTACTTTCTTGTGAAATATCAGCTGCTTCATATGCATAAATTTTCTTCATAGGGGTGATCTCTCAGTCTATACATTATTACCTCCGCCAAGGAGGTTATGTTTTCGTCGGGTTTGTCTATCTGTCTCTTATTTTTTCTGTCTGTCTCTCTGTCTGTCATCAAGATAACTCAGAAAGTTATTGACAGATTTTGACGAAATTTACAGGGATTGTTAGGTATGTTAAGAGGAACAGATGATTAACTTTTGGTGAAGATTCGTCCATCCGTTTGTTTGTCTGCCTCATTTTTCTCAATGCCCGTACTCAAAAAGTTACGGACGGATTTTTATGAAATTTACATGAATTGTTAGGTATATTACGAAGAGTAAATGACCAAATTTTTATATTGATTTGTTTGTTCGTTCGTTTGTTTATCGCCGTTTTTCATTTTATGCTTGTTAGCACAGTAACTCAAAAAATAATAAATGGATCTTTATGGAATTTATAGGACTTGTCAGTAATGTTGAAAAACATGAATAATTCTCTTTTTGTGTAGATCGGTTTTTTCGTTGGTATGTTTGACTCATGTTTGTCATAATGTTTGCTTGCAGCATAATTCAAAAAGTTACGAACGGATGTTCATGAAAATTGCACAATCTATAATTACTATCAAAAGGCACAAATGATTTGATTTTGGAGACGATAAAAAAGAAAATCATTGGTTTAGAGCCAATTTATAATTTTTCGTTGCCGTTGCCTTGCTAGGCGGAGGCATGCAATCTGAGAGTGTTCTAGTTTGCGTATGAAAATCTAACTTTCCGCTGTCATCTGTCGTTCTCATAAGTAAAAAGATTCAAAGTAGAAATACCAGTTCCTAACACACTTGTTTATAGCAGTTCCATCAACACCTGTTTCCGTCATTAAAGTTTCCAATTGTAAATGATCTTCCTTGTTACAAATAGCCGTTACATAAAACGTCCATTTTTTTTTAATTTATAAGTTTCATAGCGTAAGTGCCATTTCCTAACATTGTTTTTTAAATGCTCCATCAACGTCTATCTTTGCTATAAGTTTTAAATTTCCAAGTGTAAAATATCTGCCCTACCAAACTTAGCCATTCCATCTACATCCGCATTATTTATAACCGCGAGTTTCATCGTTTAAACATCATTTGCTGGTGGAAATTGCCTAACCGGTTCCTCAGACGGGTTTCCAATCCTGAGGATCGCGCAGTGAGAGCCTTTGATCGCCTCCAAGTCCAGTTTGCCTTAAAATTGGCCGGGAATTTGCGATGAGAGTCAGGCAGTCTCGTTTGGGATTGGTGGAATCAATGAAATTCAATCGGCTAGTCCAAAAATTTACGCATACACTCCCCCAATTCCACCATGAAGGGACAGAAAAGTGTTGCTGCAACTGAAAAGGAACAATTCATTTTTGGTTAAAAGACGCCTCAAGGATAGAGCAGACGTAATGTTGGCTCGCCGAGCATTGCTCTATTTCTGGAATGCCTGCATGATTCCCAGTGGCGCTGAAATGAACCTTCGAGGTCCTTCCTTCGTTGATTTTGGCTCGCAACTTTGCATGCTTCAGTTCCTTCTTGGCAGGGGTCGAGTGAGGGGTGTCGTTCGGGGTGAATTACAGCACGCAACCTTTTGCATCCTGAAACGTGGCTCTTTTTATACGCGTATTATTCCATAAAATATGGCTGAATTCTGCTTGTAGCATGCTGATAAACTAACATTTAACAAAATAGAAAAATATGCTGAAAAATACGCCTGAACTTTTTCCTAGGATCTCACCAGCGTTTTTGTAGAAAAACAAAAAGGCATGCACTGGTTGGCTAATTGAAAAATTGTTAAGGGTTCTGGAGATACTGCCGGCAGTAATTGGGTTGAGGAATTCTGTAAGATATTACTGAAATTGTTTTGACATTATTTCTCGAAACTATGACTTCGTTGTGAGATACTAGATAGCTAGTTACTGACAAAGATGATTTTCTTCTCATTATTTATGAATTTATCTACTTTCCGTTCAACAATATGCGCACTCGTGTGAAAAACCAGTAATTGCTAAGCGCTTGAAGTTGTATTGTGTAAAAAGGGGCTTCGCTTTTATTAATTTGTTCACTCAGATATGAATTGGGCTTTGGGATCCAGTAGTGTTTAACTCGCAGCATTAAACACGGATTTATTTAAAAAATCTGAGCTAATAGAATTTGCTTCTTCGCATTTACGGCAATAAGGAACATATTAGGTCAAGTATTACTAAGATATTTTATAGGAAATATTCAGTAAGCCCAATATGAAAGAAGGTATTACTATGACTTAAAAGAAAGATTGAAAAAACTCATCCTGAAAACGAAAATATTACTCTGACACTTAAGAGAAAAATTTTTATTCAGTAAACTCATCCTGTACAAACAAGTGTTGCTATGATGCTTTCTAGAAAAATTTAGATAACCCATCCAGAAAAAATGAAGGTATTTGTCTGACGCTGTTCGAGAAATAATTCAGTAAACTCGTCCTGAAAACAAAAGCGTTACTACGACACTGCCGACAAAAATTCACTAAGCTCATGCTGAAAAATGAAAGTATTACTATGACACTTCAAATAAAAATTTAGTAGACTCATTGCGAAAAACAAAAGTATTGTTAACATACTATCTATAAAAATTCAGTTAACTCATTATGATGAACAATAGTATTACTATGACACTGAAAAGAAAAATCCAGAAAATTCATGTTGAAAAATAATATTTTTTTTTTGCAAAATGCTTTGTGAAAAAATCATGTGTTAGCATGCTTCGCTTCCCGGTTTGTCATAGTTTACTCTCCAAGATGCGAGAAATTGAAACTACTGTAAGATAATTTTCATTACTGACTTTTAAACTTTTGACAGCGCAAGGTAGTTTTTGCCAATAATAAGTTATTTTTATGCAGCTGAAATACAGCAAAGAAATGTACTTTTTTCATTTTATTTCTGCTGAGTTTTATACTTTGAAGTCCCTGTGATGTTTCTTTGCCAAAGCAGACTTTTCTGTCACCGTAACTAGCATATTACTGTTGTAGATTAAGGCATAGAGTCGTACCTGAAGAAGTTTTTTCTTTATTAAAAATAAACAACCCAGCAGAGTGACTCCACACACGTGGGGGGACGTGAAGAACGTCACCTGGACTTCTTCCGAAGACCCTCAAGGTACTCAAGGTACCATTTCTACATACTTAATGCATATTATTTGACCTTGGTCCAGTTTCCCATAAACGAAATTGACGGTTACTGATTCGGCTTGCAATTATTCTTTACTTCAAACTTCTTAACCCTCTATCCGAGCGATATCTTCTCGTTCAAAATCGAAGCCCGTTCAGAAACTCCAAATCTGTGATACGTCTTCGGAATTTATGAAGACGGGCTCGATAATAAACTCGTAATTACAGGCTCGTATTTATTCGCCTGTCGATATGTTTCCAGGAAATTTAAATGTCCAGCTCAGCAGAAGCGGGCGATTTACGCCGCACACATTTCTACGAAGTCAGAGGAGGGCCGTTCTGAGCCCGGCAATGACGCAGGGTAACTCATAAATAAGTTTGCTGTCCCGATAAGAGGATAAACTATGCCCCTCTCCGCTGCCTGCAATGGCCACGAGATTCTCCCTTTGGCCAAAATTTCAAGAGGTCGACAATTTCGATAGCGGCACCCATAGCTTTATGGCACAGGGCGGCAATTTTGATAGCGACTTGTACAGCATTTCTGAAAGTAACCGTCTCCTGATACTGCTTGCTTGGGTCTCATACAGCGAAGAAATGAAAGGTGTCGTTTTTGGAGTGGGTTTGATGTAGAATGCCACCTCAGAGGGCATTATTGCTGAATACCGAGAGTGACTAAATGATATTTGTGCTATACTTCCGTCTCAGATTAAATATTGGTTCATTTATCACTATTCGGACATACATGATTTAGTATAACGTGAGCATATGAGATACAGTATCTCTTCATAAGGCTGCTCTCTTTCCCAAAACTCCCTACTGGCCTTCTGTGTCGACGTCACTATGCCAAAGAAGTCCAATGTTGGCTAACACGGTATGGTCGTGGATGCATAGTGACACTAGAAAGCGAGATCAGTCATGACTTTCCAGCTAGGGTCCTACCTATAGCGAACAGACCTTGTGTTGCATGGTATTGATACGGCAGAGCTACAAAGAAACTTGTGTGAATTTTTTTTATAAAAGTTTCACGTCACAATCCCTCAGTGACCTTCACGACGACTTTGGTGTCCAACCGGAAGGGCGCTGTTGGTTTACTGGGAGTTGTTTGCTTTACTTAATCTTTTAACGTCCACGAAGACCATATAGTCCCGTTTCACACAGCACTCTTCCTAAGAAAACTGGCTGTTAATTTGAGCGTTAAGGGGTTAAGGTTCCAGTGACGTCACCCAGGGAGACCAGTCCAGTCATGACGCATGACGTTGACGAAGAAGCCCCCGTGTCTCGGAAGTCTCCGTATGACAGCACTGGACTTGTAGTAACAGGAGTCGAGGGACATCACAGTCTGCCTCGTAACAAGGTTAGCTTTGGCAAGACTGCCAGCGGCTGGCTGTCGCAAAGCTGAAAGTGAGACAGACACTTCGAGTTTCATCTAAATTTGAAGCACTGTTCCTCCTGAGCTTAACGTCAGACCGACACTTTGAGTTTTATCTTAAATTGAAATAGGGATTTTTCGAACCGACTCTTTCCTCCTTAGCCTCCGACAGGGTTGGATTATTCCTTTGATAGATTTATTATGGAAAATAACTTTGCACGACAATGATTTTTGAAAAGAGCTTAATGTTACAAGTGCAAGTAATTGCCTTGGGACGTCAAGGTTAGTTTGGCTTCAGTGGACATCATCTCTGGATTTTTCTTTAGTTAGCGTGCTGAACATAACATCGCGAATCGCAAATTATTAAGTACCTAAAAAGTTTTTTATTACTTTATCGTAGATATAATTGGCGTAACAATCCTTTCAGCCTGGCTACAATATGGATTAGTGAGTGTCAGCAAAGTTCTTTCGTCTGGAGGCATTTATTGTAAAAGAGCAAGTTGTTGAACTAAAGCTCTAAAGCTGGTTCCTGTAGCATTACAGTCTCAAAATAAGCCAAATAAAATTGCTGCACCAGAAAACAATTCTCGTAGCACTACAGTCTGAAAATTTCACTACTTCAATGTTCAAAAAGATATCGTTGCAACCCCAAAGTTTTTATTTCGGAAGGCAATTTAAAAGAAAGAGAAGTCGACCCGTCCTTATGCAAGAGTTCCCGGCAAATACGTGAGCTGGAGGATCTTCCTCGTGGTCATTGCAGAGATCTCGCGGTGCATAATAACGGGTCCACCTGCGACTGCACCCGTCCCACGCGCGGGGGTACGTCGTGCTGAGGGACGCCAGAGGCAGCACCTTATAATTTCATGCAATATACAGTAAAAGTTCATCATTTGTGCAATTTCGACCCCAAAATTGGGTAAATTAGAAGTGATATAGCAAAAATTTAGGTCGAGTTCGGAGCGGCGTGCATTGGGAAGCTCTGCTTGGTTATCGTTAACTGTCAATACACCGGCACTTTTTTCGTAACTCTTTTTGTGGCTACTGCAATTAATACAGGAATGCCTCGCTTTAAATTAAAAAAATAGATCAAAATTCAATACAAATTAGAGCTTTATCCGAGTCATGTCCAATTTAAGAAGAGGCCAGTAAAGAAAACGTTTTATGGTATCTGTATTTGTACGTATAATATTCATACAGTAGAAAATGAACTAGTGATGATGTTTCTAAGTGTCTGTTTATGTATTGTAAAATACTCCTTAATATTTATTGTTAAAGCAAGACACGCTTAACATTACTAACGTTTGTTTATAATGCAAGATGTTCGGAGAGCGGAGCAAGCCTGTAATCTATAAGCGTAATGCCAGTCGCCATTCTCTGCTTGAGGAGAAAATTATACAAATATCCTGATAGTTAACTTTGTGGTACCCTTTATAATTTTACATATGTACTATTATAACAGCTTAGTGCAACTTTTTCATTAATTCTTCTTTGTGCTGTAGAATACTAATCTAATCCATGCATGAGCCTAATGCTAATAGACGTATGAATAAGGAATAAATTTTATGCACTTGTACAGCTTGGAGTAAAATTAGGTAGACTAATCCCAATTGCTTAAGTAACATTTGGCTTAGTAAAACTTTGTTTTATCTTTCATTCGTTTTACTTTAAAGCAATTAGTAAAATTTTACCATATGCCTAATAAAACTTCTAACTGATAGGAATTGCATAAAAGTACTAAAGTTTTCTAATAGTCTCAACTGTTCCCGAGAGGAATACAGCTCGCTATAATGCGTAATTAGTTAAAAACGTTCCCAGGAATCCATCAGTAATATGTTTAACTTAGCTATATTTTCAGTACACTTTCAGATTATGCAGTAGCTTGTCTTGAGTGGTATTCCACTAGCGTCCCAAGAAAATTGTAAATTACATTACAAAGACCTTAAAAATATATGTAATCATGCTGTCCCTCAACAAGAAACAATGTGGCGCTTTACATTCCCCTTAACTCATTTGTAAAATCACTAAGTTTCATAATAATATGCGGAGAGAAGGAAAGTTAACACATAGAGATTAACGTTCAACATAGAGTTCTAGAGCTCCTCCTTTGAATGTCGCCAAGACTTCATCCATTGACCAGACTTACCATCCCACCCTCTGGTAATCTGTGGATGTTGGTAATGACGATTCAACACTTCAGTGAACTCTGGTCACAATGCGTGGACTCCTTAGCTGCGCCCTTACGGTATTCTGATATTCTTCTGCAAGAACTCTCTTTCTTTTTGCTCTCATGGAAATTCTCTGATACAGCTCCAGAGACCAAGTTTTCATAGTGATATTATCTGCTCAATAATGATAAAAACCTTTGTTCAGAATAAAATGTTATGACACATGTGTCATTTCTTCTTTCTACTGCGCATGATAAGAAACCGTGTCATATTGTTAATGAACAACATTAGGATATTGAACTTGACGATTTGCTTTTGTAGCGACGCAACATTGTCGTCAGCAAGCAAGAACTTTTAATCAGAGTACTTTAACTCTTTCGCTACGGAAACTTTGCTCTTTTATGAGGTGCTTACAGAAGCTCATAGAAGAGACTATCATTGTAGTCACTTGAGCTCACCTATAGTTCAGTAATAGGTAAAATAAGATCACTGACTTTCAACGGTTTGTTAAATATGTTATCTAAATCTCCAGAAAAAGAAACAACGCACTAGTTTTAATAATCAAAACTTTGATGCGGGACTGCTACGTCCCGTCAGTATCGAAAGGGATAAACAAGTTTAATTAACCTCACCGAAAGCACTTCCATTTCATGTTGAAATTGATAAGGTTCATACAAGCTATTAGCAATATTGTTAAACGGAAAATTTCACACAGCTATTAACTCACGTTTTTATAACAGCAAAATCACACTTTTACATGAAAGAACAAGATGATTTTTTTCAATGATATTTTACTACAAGTCCACCTGAAAACATACAGTATTACTATCAGGAGAGACGAGCTCAGAAAGTCCAAATTTGAAGCAACGTCGTTTTGTTTTGGTTAATTGTATAAAAAAAATGTAGATTACAGCAAGGAAATTTGCGGCGAGTATAAATTAAAAGGGCATTTTAAGTACGTCCTATAAGTGAAGTGAGTTTGATATGAAACATCCATTAGGTTTGACCTCTTCTTTTGTACTATCGGCTAGAAATTTAGGTTATACATGAAACAAACCGCAATAATTATAATTGATCCTAACTTTGATAATTGGGTAGAGCTTTATATCGTATCTGAAACAAACATATATCGTGCACTATTTAGCTTTACTAGAGCAAAACTTTACACCATATTTGAAGCAAACCTTCATTGCGCATTACGTAATCTTCTTATTTCTGAACGTTATGCTGAATAAGAAGCTGTACTGTATTGCGAACAGCCTGGCCTTAGTCTCTCATATATAGCAGTGAAGCATATTTGGTTTTGCTGCGTTATGGCTCTGCATCCAGTCCTACACCGCAAATTAGATTTCATAGGTAACAATTACGATAATTATTGCTTCATATCTGATGTTGAATGAAAGTGAACGGCCCGCTGCCGAAATAGTTACTAATATACAATACATGCACATTCATTACATCATTCCTTCCTAATAAATAGAAGACCTTGTTCTGTATTGGCTTTATTTCGTCGCTTGAACGTTTCTATTATCTATCATTATGTATTCTCGAGAATGCAATGGATTCATTTCGCCTGATTAATCTGATCTAAATTAAATTATATCCCGCCGTTTTATTGCTCTGTAGGATTTCGATGAATAATCCAGTTTCCAGTTGAATAAATTATGGTGTTAGTATAGCGTTTTACCGTCAACCCTTGCGCTATCTACACTCTTCTCTTGAAGAGCTTAGATTTTCAGATATTTATTGTTATTATTATTATTATTGGATATTAATACTTCTTCATAAAATACTTCTTAACCCTTCATACCTGGCTGTTTTAATTTACTGGGGGGGGGGGTTATCATTGTGTTGTATTGTATTCCTACGGGGGAAACGCTATGAATAATAAAGAGTTATTCATCTATATTTGAAATTGAGAAAAATTAACAAAAATATAAGTTTAATTTGAACAGTATGTGTATAATGTAGTGCTTGCTTGCAGACTTTGCTTAGAACGTGTATGGCATCACCATAATTTTTCAACTGAATTTTATATTAATTGAAATCACTGTGAGCTACCAAGCGATACAGATGCATACTTCAAAAGTGGCTCACGTTGTCGAAGAAGTCTGACAACGCTTTTTGGTGCAGGAAAACCGCCCAAATTTCAGCCCCATTCGGCATGACGTAATCATTGCTTCCCCATGGGGAAACAACTGTTACATACATGTCATGCATAATACACTCTGTGTCGAGCATAAAAAGCTTATCTTGAGAGATATCACCATGCAGTAACAAAAAGCTTAACCACTGATGAGAGTTTCTTCTGGATACTGCGTGTCTAACAACTGTATATTTAGATTTAATAAAAAATGGAATGTAACCCCTGATCAGATATTTACTAAACAGTACGTGCCAAACCACCATTTAGTTTTTATAGTTACTTAAATATGCATTGTTTGGTCAATGTGCATTTTGACACATTTTAACCCCAAAATGTTTTAAATTTCCTTTACTATATAGACGCACGACAACATATGATACCAATCTGCTATCTCCTAACTTGTTTCGAAGCTAATGCCCGCCAGTCTTGGGTATTCAATTTAGGGTTAGTTTGCTTTTATGTTGTTTCATCCCATCAGTACGACTTTTCGCATCAATATTCTAGAGATAGGTTGATTCACTGGGAATCTTATTTTCAGGATAAAAAGAAGTACCAACGTAATCACAAACATTATTAAAACCAGACGTTTCGGATTTTTAAAATTCTATCAAATTTCGGACTATAAAAGGTAGTTAAGACTAAAGAATAACAAAAATACATCTATCATAGGTACCTAGCCGTTAAAAACCTATGAAATGATGGAGAGCTTAACAGCCTATGCGCACTGGTTAAGCTCAGGCCTACGTTTAAAAATGTACAACGATTCTAAAATGAGGAGGTCAGCCATGGTTTGGGTCGTGTCTAAAATAGCAAAATTATTGCTCCTAAAAACATGGTCACTATTGATACAATGGTCACGGATGGAAGATTTTGAAGGTTTCGTTAAAAGTTGACCAGTTCGAAAAGAAGTTCCTCTGTGTTGGGCGCAGCTCACAAACAATTGGAGAGCGGTGCTCCCAATGCACGAACGCTCGCAGCGGTCACGCTAATGTAATACAGTATCTCTATTACGTTTTTGTCTCTCCAAAGGCTTGCACACAGAATAAAATCGAAGTTATTGTAGTTAGTTGTGCCATTTCGTTTGCACGTTAAGTACTGGTGATGATGCTAGAAAAGCTACCAACTTATTACGACGTAATATACCAATATGACATAAGAACTGTTGCAACCTTGAAGAACATAGCACATATGTAAATAGAATATCTAGTACATATATATTTTACTCTTTTTAGGTAAAGCATGACATGTAAAACTGTAGAAAACTGTAAAAACCCCGAAGAAAAACATGTAAATATCAGTTACGTGGATATATTTCAATCTTTTCTGGTGAAGCATGTCGTACAATAGAACATGATGACCGTCAAAAACTTGAAAAATACTATAAAAATATTAAGTGATCATGTGTTATATATACACTACTATGTGCCCAGATAGAACGTAACATGGAACTGTAACACGAGAACTATCAGATCTAGAAGAGAAACATATGGTAACAAGATAATACAGAAGCAAAAAAAAAAAGTACAACATGGCAAACTATGATGAAGATGCACCATTACAAGTCAATGGAAATTTCGATACTTCAGCCAAGTTGGATATGTACCGCAACTGTACGGACTGAAAGCTATCATATTTTAAATTATAAAAACACACTAAGCCTTATTGAAAGTTACCATATTGTAAGCTATGCTGACTCGTTAAAAATTACCAAATGACCACTTATAGCAAAACCTTGGTGAAACTTCACCACGAGTCACTACAGTTTACTATGTCTAAAGTCGTAGATATAAATGCACTACAAATCGTTGAAATTGACTATGACATAAAGTGTGGTGGAAACGTACAGCATGTCACTGAATTATATTGGTACGCTGTAGATTATTGTGGTCAAAAATGCACCACAAGTCACTAAAACTTACAATGATATAAATTGTGACTCTAACCACGTTACAAATATTGCAAAAATGTGCTACGAGTCTCTGAAACTCACCACGTTATAATAAATCAAGGCAAAAATGCACTACAAGTCACTCAGACACTGGGTGACGAGCGTGCTGGCCAGAAGTGGCGTGTCGAGCAAGCAGGACTCTGGTTGGCGTCCCTTGTTGCCCTCGGTCCAGCCCTCGCCTCCGGTCTCCCACGAACATAAAACGAGGAACAAAAACCGGAACTCCGCCTTCACCGGACGCTTCTCTAAACGACTCTTGTGGACCCGGTCAAGAAAATCGTCCCAGGTGTGCTTGACGTCGTTTTGTGTTTTCGATAATTTACTGGCATTTTCATCATTTTTGCAATTGTGGTAGCACGATAGAGGTCGATTATTAATCAACTTCAAAAGTATCTCTTCTTAGATTTTATTATCTCCGTAGGAGGTTATGTTTTCGTCGTGTTTGTCTGCCGGGCTCTTTGTCTGTCTGTCACCAAGATAACTCAAAAAGTTATGAACCGATTTGGACGAAATTTACAGGAATTGTTAGGTATGCTAGCAGGAAAAGATGATTAACTTTTGGTGAAGATATGTCCATCCGCTTGTTTGTTTATTTGTTTGTTTGTCTGCCTCATTTTTACCTCTGCCAAGGAGGTTATGTTTTCGTCGTGTTTGTCTGTCTGTCACCAAGATAACTAAAAAAATTCAGAACCGATTTGGACGAAATTTACAGGGATTGTTAGGTATGCTAAGAGAAACAGATGATTAACTTTAGGTGAAGATATGTCTATCCGTTTATTCGTTTGTTTGTTTGTCTGCCTCATTTTTCTCAATGCCATAACTCAAAAAGTTATGGATGGATTTTTATGAAATTAACATGAGTTGATAGGTGTATAACAAAGAGTAGATGACTAAATTTTGATAATGATCCGTTTGTTTGTTCGTTCGTTTGTCACTGTTTTTAATTTTATGCTTGTTAGCACAATAATTCAAAAAATAATGAATGCATATTTATGAATTTATAGAGAGGTTCTTAGTAATGTTAAAAGACATGAATGATTAAATTTTGGTGCAGATCGGTTTGTTCGTTTGTATGTTTGACTCATGTTTGTCATAACGTTGTTAGCAGTATACCTCAAAAAGTTATGAACAGATCTTAAAGAAAATTTCAAAAGCTGTTATTAATATCAAAAGGCACAAATGATTAGATTTTGGAATTTATACAAGGAAAATTATAGTTTCAGAGCCGATTTGAATTTTTTGCTACCGTTGCCTCGCTTTTCGGAGGTATGCGCTCTCAGAGTGCTCTAGCTCTTATTATGTTTGTAGAATTTCAGAGGCAGGCCTGACCAAGGCCTCCTGCAGTACTTCAGAAGGTCCTGGCCTGACCCACGCAATCATTGTGAAGTTTCCGCACCTGAATAAGGTAGCTAGTTCAGTTCTGCGGCTAGTGAGCTATCGACAATAATATTGTTTTGGAAGGACTTTTACAATAACTTTAGAGCGTGAGTGAGCAACACTATTACACAGGCCAGGCGTTTACTCTTGCTCTAGTTAGTGAGTTATCGGCATAATTATTACCATGGATAAACGTTTACTCTGGCTCTAGTTAGTGAGTTATCGACATAATTATTACCATGGACAGACGTTTACAATGGCTCCAGTTAGTGAGTTATCAACATAATTATTACCATAGACAGACGTTTACTGACAAAATACAAATTCCTTACCTCGACGGAAAGTTTCAAATGGGAGTTGTTTGAAATTTACTGTTAAAGCGGCAGGCGGAGGTAATTAGCTGTGTACGGCACGTGGGGCTTAGGTATTTAGCTGTGTACGGCACGTGGGGCTTAGGTAATTAGCTGTGT
>LQNS02277217.1:7352496-7367623 GCA_001587735.2 Parhyale hawaiensis | reverse complement strand
TAATTAGCTGTGTACGGCACGTGAGGCTTAGGTAATGAGCTGTTTACCGGACGTGAGGCTTAGTTAATTAACAGTGTACGGCACGTGAGGCTTAGGTAATTAGTTGTGTACGGCAAGTGGGGCTTAGGTAATTAGCTGTGTAGGGCACATGGGGCTTAGGTAATTAGCTGTGTACGGCACGTGAGGCTTAGGTAATTAGCTGTGTACGGCACGTGAGGCTCAGGTAATTGGCTGTGTACGGCACGTGAGGCTTAGGTAATTAACTGTGTACGGCACGTGAGGCTTAGGTAATTATATACCCAAGTAGAGCGATTGTTTATGTTGAGCTATAAGTGTAGGTGGTAGGAAGCCAGTGCCCCACTATTGTTTCGAAGATCATATATAGCGGCGGACCGGATATCCACATGTATCCACGTGTTCTGATGCGGATAGTATACAAAATTCAACTGATATTCGCGAGGATGAGGTTCACCTCTGTGTCACGTTATTCACCCTTTAATTTGATGATACTGGTTTTTCTAGAATTTAAAGGGAAGCGGATATTCACACGTGTAGATTTCTAGATCATCATGAGGCTAGTCATCGGAAATCCGCAAGTTATCTGCGTTGGAACAAGCCCAGAGCTATACGGAAATTCCCTGGCGACGCTTACTAGTATGCGTATACCATAGCCTATATGAACCTATATTGTGGGCTTAAAATTCATTGAAATTATTATGTCTGCATTCCGTGCAGTAATTGGTGTCGACTCAGCGGACAGCTCTTCAAAATTGAAGAAATTATTGTTGTTGTTGTTGTTAAAGTTCACTCAGTACCTCAGCTCCGAACTCCAAATCTCAATGCTATCGTTTGGCTTAGTCTCTGAAGTTGAACCAATTAAACTTTACCCGGCGGATAAACTACATTTCCTGTAAGAATAACATCAGAGAAAAAGCCCATCGGGATTTTTTTCTCGCTTGAAGGTAAAACAGGAATAACATTTTGATTTTTGCACCTAGTGTATTAGGCTTGTTCTATTTTATTCGTCTATAATCATAGAAGTATACAGGATTTTGCCAAGGTCGATCCCTGCGCTGTTGTATGTTCTTTAGGCCTCGGCGAGGTCACATATTATATACTCTGGGAATTAAGGCCCAAATGCTTTTGTCGTGACCCTCATTTGTTTTATCAAAAAAGTCAGTTTCTCAGCTACCATAACACACAATTTCCCAGGCCCAACCCGGCGGGCCCCCTTCAGGAATCGCTAAAAATTGCATCTTAGATGAGAAAAGGGCCTTTTTCTGAACAAATTGGAATCATCAGAGGAGGCTGCAGCCGTTATTTATAACGGCTTCAGTCTCCTATAACGGCCGTTTGGTGCCCACATGTCCCTGCCCTTGCAGCTTTTTGTACTCCCTGAAGTTGTGCAACTGAAGGCTGAATTTATGAAGAAGTTTACTGTAGTCAGAGAGTGCCTTATTTCTTTTTTAATTATTAATAAATATTTTGTATTATCTAGATAATCACCATTTCTATCCTTCGCTTTTTATTGTTACCCTCATCCTTTTTCTTGCATTTGATGACTTGGATAGGCACTTCGGTGTTTTCGATTTTCCCGACAGAAAGCGTCACTAAAATTATGTAGTACCTCTGTAAAGTCGTAGAAAATGTGCCCTCTCTGTGCTGATAAAAAACGATGCTTTTTTGGCTGACTAAACTATAAAGTTCGTACCAAAGTCCAATATGATATCAATTAGCTTTTTTTTTTTGCATCGGATGATCTTCTATAGTATGAAAACACTCGATAATTTCCTCAACTTCGACAATCTTTAAAGTTATAGCAATTTCTTAGTTAGGCGTTTTGATTGATTGCTGAAACTATGGGAGTGGACTATCCGACAATAATGATTGACAACGTGCTTGATGTCAGCTTTTAAAGGCTGGAGAATAGCATAGATTCCTTTATAAAAAGTACTTTCACAGTTGAAATAAATGCATTAAAACCAGTTCATACGACAGTCGTTTCAACGTGTTCGCTCAGCTAAGCGTCTGAAGCATTTATTAGGTCCTCTTAAACTAAAATGTTGGTCTTCAAAGGCATGTTCATTTGGGCGCCAAAATTAAACTTTTGAGGGTTGACTTGTCCAAAACGTCAGACTGAGGCCTTGGATTGGCCATTTGAAACCTGTTGCAAGTGTTAGCAGCAGCAGCGGAATTACATTGAGCCTACTCATAACTCCATTTTAAGAAGCAAGATTGAGTTTCTGAAAGTCTCAAGGGTAACCGATTGCGGGTCTACGCCTGAAACTCACTTTAACGGGACGAAGCCAGCGCACCTGCCTGAAAGGCAGGTCAATTCAAACCACGAAGGTTTAATCGAACGCTACCTTACGGAAAGAATATATACCTACGCGCAGCGACATAAGTTGTTTGAAGCTACCTTGATATAATATGTATATATATACAACATATATATATATAACATATATATATATATATAAGTCGAATTCTGTATTCACGCCTTAATTTGTGCAAGGGTTTGCCACAAGCAGGTCTCTTCACTCGCCCTTTTAAAAATACTCATATCAGTAGATCTTGCTGAGTATACCAAGTTTAACATCACTTTACCGACCTTAAAGACCATTCGTTCGAACATTAATTCGTGTTGTTCCTACTGAGATTAATGCTTAATGTGGCAGGTAAAAAGCTTAATTATTACATATGTCATTTGTATTGTGTTCATTTAGCAGTTTTTTACCAGACGTTTCAAGAATTCGGCGGTGAAGTCATCACTGTCTCTATTGACTACCGGTATTGCTCGAATATTTGGTCAGCGGCAAATAATAGTGTAATAGTGTCAACTAGAAATAATAGAGTAACAGTGTCAGCTAGAAATAATAGTGTAACAGTGTCAGCTATAAATAATAGTGTAACAGTGTCAGCTAGAAATAATGTTGTAACAGTGTCATAGAAATAATAGTGTAACAGTGTCAGCTACAAATAATAGTGTAACAGTGTCAGCTGAAAATAATAGTGTAAAAGTGTCAGCTGGAAATAATAGTGTAACAGTGTCAGCTAGAAATAATAGAGTAACAGTGTCAGCTAGAAATAATAGTGTAACAGTGTCAGCTAGAAATAATAGTGTAACAGTGTCTGCTAGAAATAATAGTGTAACAGTGTCAGCTAGAAATAATAGTGTAACAGTGTCTGCTAGATATAACAGTGTAACAGTGTCAGCTAGAAATAACAGTGTAACAGTGTCAACTAGAAAGCTTCAGTTATTCATGCATGGAATTGTCGGAGTTTTCGCAACGCGCTGTGGGTATTACTATTTGTAACTACATCGAGTTCTCACCGACGATCCAAAAATTCACTTTGTGGGTGCGAGTATTTAGAGCAGGTGGGCATACGCGGTCATTTCGGACACCCACCTACGGCCCACTTGCGATAATCGCGAACGCCAGGCGCCCCGAATTTCCGGTCTTTTTCACTTTTATGGAGGCCGCAAGAGCCCAGCTCTGATTTTTTTTAAATGGTGTTTGGCTTAATGTAGAGGACCATGCATTTTCGGTAAACGTAGTTTCAGCAATTTTATAGTCACGGGTACGTATTTAAAGTTAACGTACTTTGTCATAGTTTATTGGCACCGGTACGTATTTACGTATTATAAATGTGGTTTTAACAAATATATAGGCGCAGAGACGTATTTCCAGTGAACGAAGTTTTTTATGATTTATAGGTACAGGTACGCGTTTACAGTAAACGTAGATATTTTCATTTAATTGACAGTTACAAACACCTATGCGTTTTTAGCAAACGCTATAGTTTCCATAATTTATTGGTACGGGACGGGTACGTATTTATAGTAAACGCAGTTTTACGAAATTTATTGGTATTAGTACTCATAGTATGAATAAATTGTGCAGCGATTTTTGCAGGTAATATTTCCAATGATGACGTAAAAAAATTTTCGTTCAAATGTGTGCGTGGAGTTAGTTAACATTAATTTTTTAAAGGCATACGTCCTTTATTTTTGACCGATTGTTTTTTCTTTTTTTTTTTAAATGAACGGGCGTCCTATTGTTATGCTGTGAATAACTTTCATATTTTTTATTCTTGAGGCGGCGATGCATGAAGCTAAAAAATTAATATTTTTTTCCCGTACACAAAATATTACTTTTTCCTTCATACTCAACAAACTGCGAAATCTGCATCTTTTGAGCACACTGTGCAACAGCTACACCAAATAATGCCCAATGTGCATCAAATATGTTGCAAGTGACCCGATGGTGCACCAAAAATGTGCACGGTGTGCATTAGTGAAATAAAGTGCTCGCGTTAGGCAGTTGTGCACTATAATGCACTCATTGTGCAGTTGTTCTGCAAAACATGCACCTTATGATGCACCAACATGCGACTGCAGAACTGCTGCACCGAAATACTTACGTACTACAGTTGCAACATCAGAGACACACATAACGGAGTTACAGCACCAAAATGTCCAAGTTGCGCAGTTGCTTGTCCTTTTCCTGTCCCTGGCAATGGCAGTTTTCCCGCAACTCCTGCGCTGTCGCTTCACTACGACCGGGCGCAGACACCATATCACCAACACCGGACCAGAGCCCGGCCGGTCCTCCCAGCCGTGTCGTAATTTTCCCATCGTAATATGTTGTTAGCTTCGTTGATTGCGTATCCAGTGTTCATTTCCTGGCCAGCATTCCGGCTCTCCGTAAATGTTTGCGGGTAAAATTTGGAACTAATGAAGCGACGGCAGGACGGCGTGCTCGTTGTTTCAATTAACCGAACTGGGGGTGTGGGGCTATAGTCTCTTCTCGCCTGCTCATTTCCAAAATTTGTGGGTGGTAATGAATCACTCGAAAGGTCACTGCAAATTTATTTGGGACTATAGTGGCCCGTGCCTCGTCGTTAAATGACGGCCGAAAACGAAAAATAACAATGAAACCCATATTTTCTTGGCCGTTATCTGCTTTTCAAACGACTGTGTAAAAGAAGATTAGAAATTCCCCTTGGAGGCTTGAATTACATATACAGATAGATGGGTCATTTAGGCTTGCTTGTTCGGAATCTTAGGGAGGGGCGCTGGCTGCGATTCGTAGAAATCGAATTTTCAACGTTGATCGTTAATCGGTTGTCTTTGTACCCCTTAAATACTCAGTCTTGCTAATTAATATAGAGCGTTCAGCCGGCGCTGTGTAATCGGGTTGTATCTAATACTTGCAACACGAAGCAAAGAGATAAAATCAAAGCTCCTACATGGAGTGTCTGACAAGTTAAGCCTCAAAGTTTTCATAATCCGGCCACTGAAACGCGTCTAAGTCAAGCTTTTCATGTGCCGTAGTCCTAATAGCGTCTATTTCTCCTTCTATGAAATGTTATGAACGACATTTCAAAGCTCAAATTTCTTCCTATCTCATCTCCATGCAGGGTGCCAAGAAAATACAATACCTTATGGTTATGTAGTTTTCCCAACAAATATCGGAATATATATTTATCCATATATATGTACACATTTCGATTTATAATATTTTGGTGAGTTTCATTGCTCTTGCGTCTAGATGTAGGTCATATGGTTACAAATGTCAAATTGCTATTTTCAATTGGTAGCTGAATGAATACTTCTACAGGAAAGTCATCTGGACTGAGTTCAATTTGTTATTTCGATTAAGCAGCTGAAAGGCGATTTCCACAGGAAATTTATCAGCATCGGGCGTGTATATATTCTTTTCTCGTTTGGTGCAGCTTGAACATTTCTACAGGAGGAAATTCGTTTCCGCCTAGCCCAAACTGTTACTTTTAATGCTGCAGATTATTAAATTCGTGTAAATTTGAATAGCTATCAGACAACAGAAGGAACCAGAGACATATTCAGAGAGGAACCAAACCTTTGGTTCACTATTTTGCCACATCAGTTATGACGATTAGCTTCAACTGTAATTTTTTTTTTCACCAGTTACTTGATCGAACCCGCATGAAATGCGATAGACGATCATTATTTAGAACTTTTGATTTTGTTTTGTTAATGTTTCGACAGTAATCTGCACGAAATTATTGATCAGCGAGAGTTAATTTCAATATTTCTATTGCCGTGTATGATCGCATCTAATCTAATAATAATCAAATACTAAGAATCTAATACTAAGAATGACCGTCGTGTGTTTATATACATATTTATATTTTTATTTACTTATTTATTTATATGTTCGGTGTCACGCTCTTAACGAAATAGATAGGAGGAAATTAGCCCAGGTTGGAGGCTCTGGTTGTTCTCTCAAACTCCATTGAAAGGGATATGGGCAGAAAATAGGCCGGGTTGCAGAAGATGGCCAACGTATCTTAAGCAGGGACAGTTGAAATTCCCACAATGAAGACATCGCAGGCTTAGTCTGATTTGTACGAGTATTAGCTTCTCCATACATCGAATTTACGGCAAAGTATAGGGCGACCTTATGTCTGAATGCACTCCTTGCATTGCCGAAGTTGAAATCTTAGCACTGAAGATATGTGAAGCTTCCATTGGCACTCTCATGCTTTTTCATTCGTAGTTTCTTCCCACAGATTATTTCGTTGCATGAGCTAATCAAACCACTTTATGCAATTGTCAATGAAACCGACGAAACGTAAGTTTTCACGGGCAGTAGACAATTATTTCTTCTGGCTTACTGTTTTCCTCTGACGAAGCAGTTTTCTCTTCATAGGTCAAAATTTGAGCACCTCAAATGAAACAGATTTGAGGTGGAAAGACGGTATCAACGGTATTTTTGCTACGGAGCGAACACATTGTATATAAGCTGCTATTTTGTTTAAGTTTGTTGGAGTGTTTTACTCAAGATGTTACTTCTGCCTGTCTATATAGAAGACCTAATTAAGGATGACAGCACGACAAAGGATCAATGAAGAAAAGAAGAAAATTAAGAAGCAAATAAGAGAAGAGAAGATTCCGCACCGGCCTAGAGGCATTAGGCAAACGTATAGGTTATTACGTGATTTTTTCACGCACGGGTCCACTAGTAATAATAATAATGACCACTGAGACGTACTTGGTACTTTTTACCTCCGCCGAGGAGGTTATGTTCTTGTCGTGTTTGTTTGCTTGTCTGTCGCAAAGGTTACTCGAAAAGTTATATGCAGATTTTTACGAAATTTACAGGGATTGTTAGGTTAACAGTAACAGATCATTATTTCTGGTAAAAATCCGTTCATCTGTCTGTTATTTGTCTGTTTGCCTGTTTTTTCCCAAGGCCATAACGCAAAAAGTTATGGACGGATTTTTTTTAAATTTACATGAGTTGTTAGTGATGTTAACAGGCATAAATGATTAAATATAGGTGATGATCAATTGATTTGTTTGCGTGTTCAACTTATGTTTGTCAGAATGTTTGTTATCAGCGTAACTCAAAAAGCTATGAATGGATCATCATGAAAATTACAAAAATTGTTTATGCTCTCAAAAGGCACAAATGATTAGATTTCGGTGTCGATACAAAAAATCATGGTTTCAGAATCAGTTTCAATTTTTCGTCACCGTTGCTTGCTTGGCGGAGGTATGCACTTTCAGAGTGCTCTCTAGTTTTTACTATATATTAGCTTTGTAAAATTCATGTCTGTGACACATATGCATTGCTACGCTGATGGTTCTTTAATTATCATCCACATAATACGTTACAGTGTAGCTGCTGTACGAGCACGTCCTCGGCCATCTAGTACCACAAAAAAATATATTATACCAGTTACAATGGTGACAATAATAATAATAATAATAAAATAATTTACATTTCCATGAAGCTGAACGTTAAAATTACGTTGATCGAACAGCTGTCACCTCATTTTCATGGACAGCTGTACGAACACGTCCCCGAGCATCGTTATCGAAGTTTTTTGCCTGTGTAATGGTGACTACATGAAACCTCAAGACCGTCGAACAACGATAATGCTCTCTTTTCATGGACAATTTTATGATCGCGTGTTCGATATCGAACACTGTTATCGAATATTTTTCCAGTTATAATCTAATCGAATTATTTTTCCAGTGTCTCGGTGACTTCAAGAAATATTTCTACTTTCGAATAACAATGGTCTTTTTTCATGGGCAGCTGTACGACCGCATCCACAGCGCTGGGGTGATTGCTAACAAGCAGGACGTGCTGGTGGTGGCGAGAGACGTGGCGGAGCTGCTGATGGAGTACGAGGACTCGGCCTATGGGGAGGTGGACGAGCTGAGGGAACTCCTTGCCACGCCACATCTAAGGGTGAGTATTTCTTCCTTGCCTTACCTACCTTACCTACCTACCATGTTGCCGGCATCGGCTTTTGATCGTGTTGGCCTGCAGGCGCTCAAGTCGGCTGTTAATGGTTTTTTGCTGGATTTCGTTTAGCAGTGTTTTGGGCTTCCCGGTGTTGCAAGATGAATAAAATAATAAAATAAATAAATAAATAAAATTGCAAGATGCTTCATTTGGGTTGTATTACCTATCCGTGGTTGCACAAGTGTGAAGTTTTATTAATAATAACAAGTCCAGGTGACGTTGCACGCATCACCTCACGTGTGCGGAGTGGCAATGCTAGGTGTCTTCTGTTAGGTCGCATTTAACGACCAAAGAGAACTTACTTTGATATTTTCATGCTCTTCGGACGAGGTCGAAGTCGCGTACCACACGGCACTCAACGAGAGTAGAGATTCCGCTCCAATGCTTCTTGGAGTCGTTTTTGAGCACTGGAAGATCCTAAATTTATATGTGGTAACTATTTGATAGCATGTTGCACATAAATGATTTATGTGTATTATGTGCTTGAATGTATTGAATTAAAATTAAGACATGTCACATTTGTTTAATACATGTACCGTATATAAAGGTATGTAACAAAAATTTAAGGGCGTAGAATATTTATTTAATGTACGTATAACCCATGTTCTAGCAGATTTAATGTTTTTTAAAAGATTGTTTTATATATATGATGCATGTATCAGCCACTCATTTTTAAGGCGCGCACTCACTCTCACGCACCATCATGCGTCTCAGATTCATCTGAAGAGAGCAAAAAACAACGCACCTGCCATTTCTCAAAACCTATTTATAAAAACTGCTTCAGAATCACGTTTATCGGCGCCCACAGCGGCGTCTGCCCAAGTACTGCTTGGCACAATCCCGGCTCGCGTGATACGCGTGTATTCATTGTTCTTTGTGTTCAATAATTAATGTAAATATTATTGCAACAATATAACGCAAGTCTCATCAGGGGACAAGAATAGGACGGAACGGTCAAAACAACTCCCCGTGAATTAATGCAAGAGAGTGGAAAGCTCCTGTAGAAAACAGCTTCATTGCCTTCAAGCAGGAGAGCAACAATCCTTCACCAGCTTATAAAAATGAGTGACTGATGTGAGTGCGACGTAAACAGATGTGCAACACTTATTCGAAGGCAGGTAATATGTATTTAAACGTCTGCGCACGGCGGAGAGCAACGCATCATTGAAGCTGAGAAGGTAAGTGCAGGATATTCATTTCCATGTAAGTATGCCACCGACTACATGGAGAGAGGCTCGTCAAGTACATGTGCGGTAGCAGACAATTTGTCTGCTGAAGGACAGGGGGGAAGTTGTCTTCTCAAATTTTTTAACTTGAATTTCACAGGCGTTTGCTGTACGTCCAGTAGGCAGCGCAGATGCTAGACTGTAGTTTATTACCATTGCGAATATTTTTCCGCCAAGGTCATGATAGGAAATTGATTAGAAGTTCTACTTAAAAAAAAGAAAGGAAAAACATTCCTAAGAGCTGAACCACAAATGCGTGGGCAGAAAACGGAGGTTACTTTCAAGTGATTATGTTCTACTGTCATGTTAGGTGGCGCTGCCCTTTCGTAAATTTAGAAAAAAGACTACAGAAAATACACCGTGAAAACTATACCATAGATAATACACTGTAGGAAGCAAATTATAGAAAAAAGTCTATAGCAGATAACCTATAGAAAACATACATAGCACAGAAAACAGACTGTGGAAAACTAAATTCTATGGAAAATTGACTATACGACATAATTTTAGCTAGTACGTCAAGAGGCAAAGTTCAATACGTGTCGGTTAAGTTACTAGGGTACTTTTTAACCCTCCATAATATATTGATTACTACGTCGATTGCTCGTAGGATTAGCATTGCTGCAAGCGTGGTTTGTTGTGTGAGGTCGCCATCTTCATAGAGTTAACCCTGTCTTGTTTTGCCAAGTTATTTCGTAACATTTGAAGAAGTTAATTTTTTGCAGCATTTCAATAAGGGGAAAAAATCGGTGAAATAACGCTACCTGAGTAAAGTCAATATTAAGATGGAGACCGCTGATCAGTTAAATAGAATTTTGCCCCGATATTTTTCCTGAAGTTAAATATTAAGGTGGAGACAAAGGTTCTGATAGGATTTTTTATACTCAGATATTTTTCTTGAAAATAAACAAAACAATGCACGTACTACAATTAAATGAGTAAGACAAGTTTAGGACGAGTAATACGCTGCCTGTGTTTTGCCCATTCATTTGCATGCTGCCGTAAACAGCGCGTAAACTTTATTCATTTTATAAGTTTGGAAACTCAAGCGGCCGTCCCCCGGCCGTCCGGCTTTTAACTGCCCATCCTGAATGTTGAGCAGCTCCCGTTCTTCATTTCATTAGTTCTGGCTCTTACTAGGCAGCTGGAGGAGAGCGAGAGAGAGGGACCCCGATATATGTTCTTTACGATATCGCTGCCAAAAGATATAACTGTCTCATTTGTAAGCGGCAGCTGCTCTAGCTGGACCTCAGTTTAGAGTCCAACTGTAGCCCTTAGTACCGCGCGGACTGCTCTCTAAATCGAGTAATCCTATGAAGTTACTACATCATTTTTTGCTGTGTTTCGCTGCAGCTAAAATTGGACCAGTAATGTGTGAGTGCTGCACGCATTACAGAGAGCCAGTGGTCATAGTGGGCCAAAGTTAGTTCTATTGGTTAACTTTAAAAGAAGTTAAAAAAAGTCGCCTAACCTTCGAAAGTTGCAACATTTTTTTCTAGATTTTGCTGCAGATAAAATGGGTCCAGTAATGTTAGTACCGTGGCAAAGCCCTGTTGTAATGCGGTAAAAAGTTATTTAAAAGTATTTTGTTTTGCCTAAATAGAACTAGAAAAAGTTTCTGTATAAAACAAAAGCTACTTAGCACTTATTACCTCCGCCAAGGAGATTATGTTTTCGTCTGGTTTGTCTGTCTCTCTGTTTGACTATTTGTCTGTCTCTCTGTCTGTCTTTCACCAAGATAACTCAAAAAGTTATGGACAGATTTTGACGAAATTTACAGGGATTGTTAGGTATGTTAGGAGGAACAGATGATTAACTTTTGGTGAAGATCCGTCCATCCGTTTGCTTGTTTGCCTCATTTTTCTCAATGCCGTAACTCAAAAAGTTATGGACGGATGTTTTTACATGAGTTGTTAGGTATGACCAAATTTTTGTGATGATCTGTTTGTCCAGTTGTATGTTTGTTGCTATGTATGAATTATGTTTATTGGCGCAATAACTAAAAACTTTTGGGTGAATCTTTATGAAACTTACAGGAGTTGTTAGTAATGTTAAAAGACATGAACGGTTAAATTTTGGTGCAGATTGGTTGATTCGTTTCTATGTTTGACTAGTGTTTGTCGTAATGTTTGTTACACAATAGCTCAAAAAGTTTCGAATGAATCTTTATGAAATTTACAGGAGTTGTTAATAATGTTAAAAGAAAAAAAACGATTAAATTTTGGTGCAGATCGGTTTGCTCGTTTGTATGTTTGACTTATGTTTGTCATAATGTTTGCTAGCAGCATAACTTAAACAGTTATGAAAGGATATTTAAAAAATTGCAGAAATTGTTAGTTCTATTAAAAATCACAAATGACTGGATTTTGGAATTGATACAAAAGAAATTATGGTTTCAGAGCCAATTTGACTTTTTCGTTACCGTTGCCTTACTTGGCGGAGGTATGCGCTCTCAGAGTGCTCTCGTGTGCTCTGTTTTATATCCTTTAAATTTAGACTAATAACGTGAGTATAATGGTAAGCTCGCATTTTTAGGGCCTATTTTTTTCATTTCCATGGAAGTGAACAAGGGATTCAGCCTCTGTAGTTACCTCCGCCATGTAAGATATATGTTTTCGTCGGGTTTGATTGTCTGTCCGTCTATTTGTCTGTATTTTTGTCTTTCTTTCTTCATTTCTGTCTGTCATCAAGATAACTGAAAAAGTTAGGAACCGATTTTGACGGAATTCACAGGGATTTCTAAATATGTTTAGAAGAACGAATGATTAACTTTTTGGTGAACATTCCGTCCATCCGTTTTTTTTTTTTTTGTCTGTCTCATTATTCTCAATGCTGTAACTCAAGAAGTTATGGACAGATTTTTATGAAATTTTCATGAGTTGTTAGGTGTACTATAAAGAGTGAATGATCATATTTTTGTAACGATCGTTACGAACGATCGTTCGTTCGTTCGTTTGTCACTGTTTTTAATTTTATGCTTGTTAGCACAATAACTCAGAAAATAATGAATGAATCTGTATGAAATTTGTACGAGTTGTTAGTAATGTTAAAAGGCATAAATGATCAAATTTTGGCGCATATCGTTTTGTTCGTTGTATGTTTGACTCATGCTTGTCATAATGCTTGTTAGCAGCTTAGCTCAAAAAAGTTATGAACGGATCTTAAAAAAAATTACTGCAGCTGTTAACACTATTGAAGGACATAAATGATTGGATTTTGGTGTTGATACAAAGAAAATCATAGTCTCAGAACCAATTTTAATTTTTCGTAACCGTTGCCTTGCTTGGCAGAGGTATGCGCTCTCAGAGTGCTCTAGTTACTTACTGAGTTCTGTAGCTGCTTGTTTGGGACCAGTAATGCTATTATTTTCGTAGATCTGTTTTATTGCTGTAGCTGATATCTTTTGCTCTTAGAATTCACTGCAATTTTTTTTATGTATTTTGTACCTACTAAACTTGGGCCGATGAAGGAACACTGAACAGGAAGATCTGTTGATTTCACTTACTTTAATGGCGGCCAGCAAATGCGGGGTGATTGCGCTAATATCTTTTCCATACGGTACTGCAGATGCCATTGCTTAGTTCGTCATACTAGAGTTCGACTAAAGCCACCAAGCTTGATTTGAACTGAACTTGAGATAGATGGGCGAGCTTCATCCTGTTGATTCTTGTTCCAGGCTTAGCTCATAATAAAGTACTGTCGAGACTTCCAAAAAGGTACTATAATTCCATAAAATGGAGTTTTGAAACGTAAACGCGTCAAGCGTAATCGGACTGCTGCTAACGAATATAACTCACACGATTCGAAGTGGTGGTGTCACATGCATTCGCCATAGGGAAGCGGTACCATGGAAATTGCAAATATTAATATTCTGCCAACGATATGTCTGCTGGAAACTCACTTTCGCCCCTCTGCTCAAACTCCACGTTCTCACGATTAAAATTTCACGGCAAAGGCGCTCTTTAATCTATAGATGATTAATTACACCTTATTAAAATTCTGCGGTGGAGGCGGGCGATGCCCAGAACTGGGAGCAGGGTCGTGGCATAGGCTCGGTCTGTGGCTACTACTGTAAGCCTTGTTCGTACTTGGGATAACGTTTAGTCAAGTGGTAAGTAGTTAAGTGCTGAACAGTAAGCTTTTAGTCAAGTTGTTCAGTCAGTTAGTAATATACTGGACGAAATTCTCAATTCATTCTGTTCTATTTTTCAGGCAAAGTCAGCAGGAAGTAGCCCTCGTTATATAGGGAGTAGCCACTAATGCACTGTACACACTTCAAATATAATATAATGTGAACGAGTTTGGCAAGCAGTTAGTCAAGTGACAAGTAGCTACTTACCACTTGACTAAATACTTTCCCAAGTGCGAACAAGGCTTAGTGTTCGCCAGGAGGCTTGCGATAGAGTTAAACTCCTCTGATATATTTAGAGTTCCAAAACAGAGAAAAGTACTGAAAGTGAAATCCCCAGAACTCAAAAAAAAAAAAAAAAATCCTGATAGTGAGACCCCCGAAACTTGAGAAAATTCCTGAAAGGGAGATCCCAAAACTTGAGAAAATTCCTGAAAGGGAGATCCCAAAACTTGAGTAAACTCCTGGAAAGAAGACCGTATGCAGCGCCATCTGACATGAATTATAACAGTAGCAGACGCCATATTACATGATCAGCAAAAATGGGTAGTTAAACTTACCTGGTAGTATATTTACTTGTACAACTTAACGCTGTCAAGTGAGGCCCTTAGAATCTTGCTACACCAAGCTCCTTAGTGAACTAAGGCTCTTCGTGCAGTTTGATTCTACGGGCCTCGCATGGTGTAATATTTTACGAACGTCGGGTATTTGGCTGGTCATTTCTCAATTGACACTTCTCCCAAAATGAAACTCTATGCATGTGAACTTACCAACAGGCTGATTCTGTTAGAGCAGCCGAGACTCACGCTCCGGCCCTCTATGGGCTATTGCCATTACGTCAAAACCATTTAAACATCCCAGGAAGAAATTGAAAAGAAGAAGAAATAAACTCAGCCAAGGAGTTGATCGCACAAACGCGATTTATTGCTGCAGATTCACGGAACTTGGAGACATTAAGCAGGGTGAGGCATGAAAGATAATGAATTATGGTGGCGTACGTTTTCGGAGTGCCACTGAATCGTTATCATGCATACCAAAACGAGAAATTATTGCAAGGTTCCTATGAATATCGGTTATTAACAAAACATCTATTATGACGAATAAATAATTGACGAAAGTTGCTGCACAGAGACTGCTGGTGAATGCGTGAGTTATAGGTAATACATTTGTTACGAATGAAGCATTGTCCTACAATGTACCTACATAACGTTCAAGTGTGCGCGCTTGACATGGTATCGTTAGGCCAACTCTATCACATCTATCTCCATATGGCAGAGCGAAAGAGTCTGGGCCCAAGAGTAAATAATTATTATGGTGTTCCTAATCGTGATGCACTTGCCAGGGTCATGGGCGCTAGCTGGTGTGGTCAAGGTCCCCTAGAATGGTATTCTAGGGCGCCTTGGTGTGGTACGGGCCGGTTTCCGGAGTGTCGAGTTGTCCGACACTCCGGAATATCGTTCACTTGATCT
>LQNS02277217.1:7310645-7320645 GCA_001587735.2 Parhyale hawaiensis | reverse complement strand
GGAACGTTCCGTAATTGCACAAAGAAAACTGCAACGTAAAGACCGCCGAAAACCACGGAGAACGAACGGTCTCTCGCTTGCACAATGAAAACAAGAACCCCAAGAAAGAATGGTCTTTTGGCAACAAAAAACAAGAACGCAAGGATGGTCTTTGAGACAAAGAAGAGCTCGTGCACAAATCCAGCGGCGGAATGAGAAGAGATGGTTAGGGTCGCTGCTGAGAAGACCAGGGCAGATCGAGAAGCCGATCCAGCGCCGCAATAAAGAGGCCAAAACATCACAATAAGCCTCTTGGGAAGCCTCCTGGCCGGCGGAGCGGCAACAAGCTTTTCTATTGAGTCGTTCGTACGCCGGGCCGACTCCGATAGCCCCAAGGGAATAATCCCGATGAAAAATTACAAAACTTCAGTAATGAATGCACCCGTGCCCATTTGCTTTGATCAACAGTTGAGTACCCATTGTTGAATGGAGCATTTGGGTAGGTAACAGCTTGTGCCGTGGTTACGTGGGGAGTCGTTGCAGGTTTCAAAAACATCTCTTAACTTTACAACAAGATACACAATTAATCTACGGAAGTGATTCTTAATATTGTCATTATTTTATTATTACCTACGCCAATAAGGTTATGTACTTGTCTGCGTTTGTAGGTCTGTCGTCAAGATAACTCAAAAATTTATGAACGGGTGTTCATGAAATTTACAGGGATTGTTTGGTAGGGTAGAAAAAACAGATGAATAACTTTTAGTGACGGTTTGTTCAACCATTCGTTTGCCGGTCTACCTGTTCTTTCCTAGGCAACATATCTCAAAAAGTTATAAATGGATTATAATGAAATTTTTCAGATATTTTTGGAATGTTACGAGGAACATAAAACTTAATTTTAGCGACGATCTGTCGGTCCGTTTACCTGCTTGCCTCTGTGCTTTTTATGTGTTTGTCAGTAATATTTATGGACGGATATTATAGGAATGTTAAGAGATAAATTAGTAAATTTCTATGATAATCTGTTCGCAAGTTTGCCTGTTTGTCTGTATGTTTGTTTCGTATTTGTCAGAAAATAACTGATAAAGTTATAGGTGGATCTTCAAGAATTATCATTATTATATAAGTTGTTTTTAAGCCTCCCTAGACACAACTATCGTGATTCAAGAAAGAAAAAAGGAAGGAACATGTAGGAGGTATTTCGGCGGAAAGGGGAACCTATGCACGAAGAAATAAACAATGCGTATGAGAACAGCACTCAGGAAACAAGAGGAAGAACAGAACAAAGCAACGTAAGGGTATGAAAAAGAAAGGAAGCAAAGTGGATACAAAAGACAGACGTCTCGAAGACTTAACTAATAGCTAAAGTAACCTACAAATTCCCCCTGGAGTCGCTGGTCCCCATAACATAGGATGGGGGGGGGGAACTTCAAAAAATTTTAAAAACGTTAAGAGGCTCAAATGACAAAATTTTGGTGATGATAAAAAGAAATCCTGGGTTCAAGACCAATTTAATGTTTTAATTAACACTGTGGTGATTGGAGGAGATGTGTTCTCAGAGTGCTGCTCAAGTTACTTATAGTTCAACAACCGGTAGCACAAGGGGTTCCCAACAAAACGATATCATGACCATAATTTACGAAGTTTTACGTCGTCGATCCCTGGGGTTTCATGAACATTTTCTTCTTCCTACTTTTTCGCAAGGCACACCATTAGAATTTTTTTTTTTTTTTTTGCATCACGGTAATGTCCTCTGAAGTCTCAGGGATCATTGGACAAAAAAAAAATAATAATAAGGCTTGAAATAGCTGACACAAGCAACACATTTTCAGGTGATCCAAGTAGTAAACAGACGAAGCACCAACGTAGGCTAACCATCATCGAAACTTAAAAACAAACTGAAATGTGAGCTTGGCACGATGAATTAATTGTATGATGAAAATGCACTACAATTCTCGTCATTATAGTGTCGAAGACGACACAATAACACAAGAATTTTTAAACTTATCAAGCCCCACTCTCTAGAACAATAAAACACTAGATTAAAAAAAAAAATAAACGGATCTATGACCTATTGTCCATGTCTTAGTACTACGCAAATGAGGAATAACTATATGAAAATTAACAAACACTGATCAAATATTACCACTTGCCACACTGCCTATGTGATAATGATGAAAAGCGCTAAATTGCCCGTAAACTGAGATGACTCTGGGAGTAATTAGTTGATTATCAATTATTAAAGCAAGGGCTGTAACAGGTCGTAGAGTATGGCTGGGTGTTTGTCCACATCCGGACTAACAAGATCACAGTTTGTGACTACGGGTGTTTAATTGAATTTTATAAGTCATGTGGTGTAATGCCCTTGAAAGGTTCTATCTCACGTAGGCATATAATTCAGAAAAAAATCCCTCGGGCCACAAATAATACAATCTAAGTTTAAATGAAGTTGACCCTTGTATGCCATTCACACAAATTTATGGATGTTACAAATCGTGCTGTTCGTGCGAAAAGTGATGCTAACTTCAGATAAGAAACGGTAAATCCCGCACTATAGTAAGGATAATGTTACATAGTTTGTTGGCGTCTCTCCGTCCCCAGTTGAAGCATTAGATAAGAGACAGTTCATCTGCTGAACGGCAATGGGGCCAAATTTTGATATCTTAGATATGAACACCTCTCAAGAACCTCGAAATGGTATCATAGCAGGCACGTGCCGTCAGGATAGGCAAGGTAGGCAGTGCCTACCCTCCAGGAAAGAAGCAAGCAGTTGCATTACATAAGACAACCTACTTATGACGGTTAATCAGTACATTTATAACGCAGAAAACGGATATTATTGCATTTTTGTACGTCAGGTAGGCATCATTTGCCTCTGCCTAAGCATCGCTGTGAGAAAGCTACGGATATTATTGTGCGATACACGTGCCGTCGCGGCTAGCGGCAGCGTTGAGAACCAATGGGCGGTAAAGGCAGTATTCCGTGTGCCTTCGGGCAATGAGGTTTAACAGACTAGTAAACCTCCTTACAGCTAGAACAGTTGCCAGTGTGTGCCAGCGCTCGGGCGTCGCGCTTACAAGTTTTACGGACCGTATTTGAGTAGTTACATTTCATTTTGTTTAAATTTATCCTTTATTACGATGAAGAGTATTTGTCAGAAGATATCTTCAGTGCTAGCTGAAGATACACCAGAATTTAACGATTTAAAACGAAAGAAGAGAACGAAAGTCGTTAATATATGTTAATAAGTATGATGCGAAAAAAGTGTTTGAACTGGTACCTAAAAGGCACTTTTATTAAAGATGAAAGAAAAAGAATATTTTGTTCAATTGTGTAAACATTCAAAAGAAAAATAACAGTAGGATTTTCCGTTTTCAAAAGGTTACAATTCGTCTCATATTGTTTGATTAGCTGATATGAATACATTTGAATGTTTAGTAAAAAGCTATGAAAACTTTTTCGTCATTATAAGTTAAGAAGCAAATTTGAGCAAAATTTGCAATGGACTGCGACTTTGTTAAGTTAGGTTTTCGAACGCGGCCTCGAACAAGCGTTTTCCATTGCTGTGAAATTTCTGAAACTAATGTAACTTACTAGAGAGGTCGACTTCGGCAATGAAAAGAATGAAAAGTTACACTAGGAGCAGAATGACTAAAAAAAGCTTACAACAATTACTTTAACATCTATTGAAAAGAAAGACTAAAGAAATTGGGTCAAAATCCATCTTTAGACTTTCATAAGAAAACTAGTGTGCCCGCGCTGTCATAAAATGACAGTGAACTATTTGCATTCCTTTATACAATTGCCAACATTAAAGATCATCCAGATGAGGGTTCACGGCATCCTAATTACCCTAATTACTGAGCACCAAGACTCTTATTTTTTGACATGAAAATAATTCATTACTTTTGCAGTCAGTTCAGCAACACTGAAAAGAATTGATTCGATTTGGTATCATAGATACCCTAGTGTGTCATATTTGTCCGATAGTCTTTTGGTTGTTGAAAGATATTTCATCGACAATTGCGTCAAAGTTGGAAGAATAGCTGAAGTAACGAAATCATCTGTGGGAAGAAACTACGAATCAAGATGCATGAGAGCGCCAATGGAAGCTTCGGATATCTTCAGTGCTGAGATTTCAAATTCGGCAATGCAAGATGCACATTTAGACTTGAGGCCGCCCGATACTTTACCATAGATTCGATGTATGGAAATGGTAATACTCGCACGAATCAGACTAAGCCTGTGATATCTTCATTTTTGAATTTTAACTGTCCCTAATTAAGATACGTTTGCCATCTTCTGCAACCCGGCCTATTTTCTACCTATCAGTTTTCAATGGAGCTTGAGAGTACGACCAGAGCCTCCAGCCTGGGCTAATTTCGGCCTATCTGTTTTGTTAAAGCGTGACAGAAAATGGATCAACCGATAAACAAACAGATAAATACACATCGGTCTTTATTATATTGTAGATAACTGATTCTTTGCTACTATGAAGAGAATATAGATTTCCCCTGCAAATAGCCAAATAGGTATAATTTTTAAGTGAACACAGTACCTTAAAGTTTTTCACATTCCTTGAAATATTTTGATAATGCCTACCCAGAGCACATTCTCACGGTACGTGCCTGTGTCTTTTAATTAAGGAATCTACAATATAAGAAAGACAGATTTGTATTTTATTTATCTGTTTGTTTATCCATTTTCTGTCACGCTTTAACAAAACAGATAGGCGGAAATTAACCCAGGTTTGAGGCTCTGGTCGTCCTCTCAAGCTCCATTGAAAACTTACATATATAGGTAGAAAATAGGCCGAGTTGCAGAAGATGGCAAACGTATCTTAGCTAGGGACAGTTGAAATTCAAAAATTAAGATATCGCAGGCTTAGTCTGATTCGTGCGAGTATTACCTTCTCCATACATCGAATCTATGGCAAAGTATCAGGCGGCCTCAAGTCTAAATGCACTTCTTGTATTGCCAAAGTTGAAATCTCAGCACTGAAAATATCTGAAGCTTCCATTGGCGCTCTCATGTATCTTGATTCGTAGTTTCTTCCCACAGATGATTTCGTTCCTTGAGCTATCCTTCCAACTTTGATTCAATTGTTGACAAACATCTTTCAATAACCAAAAGACTATCGGACAAATATGACACACTAGGGTATCTTTGATACTAAATCCAATCAATTCTTTTCAGTGTTGCTGAACTGACTGCTGAAGTAATGAATTATTTTCATGTCAGAAAATAAGAGTGTTGATGCTCAGTAATTAGGGTAATTAGGATGCCGTGAACCCTCTTCTGTATGATCTTTAAAGTTGGCAATTGTATAAAGGAAAGCATAGTTAATAAAGATGGATCAACACAAATTATTCGCTGTCATTTTATGACAGCGCAGGCACACTAGTATTTCATATTCTCTGAGCTCATACCGAGTAAACTGATTAGAAGCTCAACTAAGAAAAAGGGGAAAATATTCTTGAGAGCAGAAACATGAAAATGAGTGGAGGACTCAGGTCACAACTAAGGAAGACACAGACAGTCAGTTCTTCAGTATTTTTTGCAAGAAATGGTGTCCTTATAGTGACGTCACACTTCTCACTTTGTTATTTTCATCTGAAGTTGATATACAGGTTACAAGTTTTATCTGCATAGCTCCAGCCGCTCGAAATTAACTTATTTATATTTCAGTTTTGCCACCGTAGCCGGAATTCAGGCGATTGAACAGTGAATTTCAGTTTCATTAGTACGTCATCAGTAGGAATATTTTATCTCGGCATTCCTGTCGGAAGGATTCAATTAAGCTCAGTGCGCTACTACTGGCGGAAAAAAGGCGCAAAGAATAGTAAAAGACACTTGAGTGGGGGGCTCCTCTTGTGGCCTTCTACACGAGAGACAAGAGGTGTCCGGCGTACTAGGTCGCCTATCTCGATCGATAGCCCACCTCACGGAACAGAAAGGGAAAAGTGGAGACCCTACATAACTGGACAAAGCTAACCACATCAGCTGGAACTGTGGCAAACTGCAACATCTCCTGCGGAAAAGGCACTCAGAGTGCTGGGGTGCGTGATGCCCAAATATATTGTGGCAGGAATAGAGCCCGCCAGTATATACCCCTGAGGGGGCCGCTCGAAATTTCATCGACATTTCTTGGCTACAAAACTTTGAAGCCAGCCGGCTTTTAAATCAAATTAGCGACTTGTTAGTTAATATTTTCTTACTTTGCCCAGTCCAAATATTATTCTCACAGAAATATTGTTCGAGGCACAACGCTGATGGCTTAACTATGACGTAACAAAAGTTCCAGGAAGAGCTGAACTGCGCTTAGAAACTGCCCGTCAGTGTTTTCATTAGTCTGTGATTCAGCGGCTGCATAGAAATGACTATTTTCTGTCTCCATTTGATAACGGCGAGGGAAACTAGTTGGTTAAATCATAATGACTTCCGCCAATGAGGTTATGATTTGTCTGTTTGCTTGTTTGTCTGTCTGCCATTAAGATAACTTCAAAAAGTTAAGGACGGATCTATATAAAAAAATTGCAGGGCATGTTACGTATCATAGGAGGAACAAATGATTACATTTCAGTGAAGATCCGGCCAACCGATTACTTGTTTGTTTGTCTGCCCTTTCTTTTTCTTTGGTTAATATAACTCAAACCTTTACGAACGGATCGTCATAAAGTTTGCAGGAATTGTCGGGAATGCTACAAAGAGCGACAGACCAAACTTTTGTAATGATTTTTCAGTCCGTTTGTCTCTACGTTTGTTTTAATGTGCGCCGGTAACATAAGCCAAGCAGCTATGAACGAATCTTCATACAATTTACAGGAATTAATAAAAATACTGAAAGGTGTAAATGATCATAGTTCGGCGATGATCCGTTGGTCCGTTTGTGTGTCTGATTGCATGTTTATTAGAGCACAACTCAAAAAGTGATTGGCAGATAATCATAAATTTTGCAGGAATTGTAAAAAATGCCAAAAGGTGCAAATGAAATAAAAAAAAATCAGGACCAATTTGAATTTTTCGTCAACATTGCCCAGGCTGGCGGAGGAATGCGCTCTCGGGGTACCTCTTTCCCCAGTAACAAACGTAATAGTTACCTGCAGCAGAAAGCAGTACCGGCGTCCTTGGCTCGCCCTATTTAACCGAAATAATTAACATCAACTTTTTTAGAGTTTTAATCCTGGATGTTCGGTTGACTTCTTTCAATCGAGTTTAAGGCGTTAAGTGCAGCCGATTATGATTGAGAGGGCCTCCTCAAGTGCATAAGTATGTAAGGGTTGTGAAAGGAAGCACTTCACATGGTTGAGAATTGACGTTCTCAGCAATAATCTGCAAGTACCTACACAGGAGATGTAAAAAGTATAGTTCGCTCGACTGAGGACAAAGGTTCACATACCTCGGCATCAGCACCCGTAGTAGAAAAGTAAAAAACACAGTTCTCTTAGCTTTCAGACCGCGTGCTAGATGAACAAACTACATGTGTGTAGAAGAGCGATGCAAGAAGGCCCACACGCAGCGCATCGGTTAATGGATAAGTTGCCAGGAGCAGGAAACTTCTAAATTGTAAAGGAACACCCAAAGTTTGAAATGAAGTCGGTGAGCGCAGCGCCGACGCAAGAAATACTAACTATGCAACCCGGGATGAGGGGGGGGGGGAGCTTCTGTCTGGCCCCCAACTCAACTTTGCCTTTTTTTTATTCTTGTTTAACAAACCCAAAAAACGCCCTGGTTAGATTCTTTGCACACGAAACTCCCACGCGTCCTACCCGCGTCAGCGATGGGCTAGCTAGAGAGCTGAGCTTATGACATTGAACGTTGCAGGGTCGAACGAGCAAACGAGCTCATGCTGCGCTTGACGTGCTTACTCAGCATCTGATATCTGTACAGTTGCCGCGGGGTACTGACCTTTCCCAGAAATAAAGAGGGGTCAAGTGGGGCACGGGTCGTTCTACAAGAGCCTTCCGTCGAAGGCTCCACACCACACCAAGTGGTGTGCAAGTAAGGCACGCACTTACGTGCTGGTTTTGGGACAACCTTTCGGCACACATTCATGTGCTTGTCCAGCACGCCCTACTTTCTTCAGAGAGCTAGGTTGATGGCTAGTACACTCGATCCATTTAAAAGAACGAGTTTCCTCAGCTAATCGTCCGAACAGTTTCTTGAGCCTCGTAAACACAGCTTTTAGTTTACCATACAAGGTGTAAAATGTTAACCGTCAGTTCAGTGTATTCAGCAAGTGCCGTTAGTTAAGTTTTGGACTTTTCTGCACGCTTGGAGGAAATTAGAACTCAAAATTTTTAGCAAGTAGGTGCTATTTAAAGGGACATTGCAACGCATTCGGACGCGGAGATGACAAATCTCGTTCTTTTGACTAGCGTGTGAACAGCCCATGAATGACTACAATGAAAGGAGTGGAGCGCACTCTGCTTCTGTGATGCCAGTGAAATACTTCAAACGAAGTCCAGGGGCGTTACGCAACACAACCCATCTTGAGCAGAGGCGACAGTAGGCTCCGTGACCAGCGGAAGAGCTAGCAAAGAGTTATGACTACACTGCGCGTAACCGCTTACAGCTAGTTCGTCGGGGACTTTCAATAAGTATGCGCCCAGTATGATTTTAAACCTTACAGCTCAATGCTGGTGCGTTCCGTATATGATGTGGCATTTTGTTGAAGAACCTCGCACCCCGAACCGTGAAGCTATTACAATGCTTAGTAGCTCTTGCATCGCCACCATTTCTGATCGGGACTTGCACTTATCCTAAGTTTCGTAACGTAACTTTACTGCAATTTGAACACCTAGAAAAGAATATAGGCCTTGGTGCATAAACACAATACTTGCCTACAAGGGAAACACCCGTCGAGTCGCACCAGTAGTACGGTATTTCATTTTTGAATATTCTTGTGATTTCTACTTTACAATAATATTATTCATGAAAGGTATTTACTTTCAATTGAAAACTCAATTAAATCGTATATATCGAATCGATTATATGATTTTTTTATGAATATAATGCGCTTATAAAAATCAGTCTTAAATGTTATTCCCACAGTAAATTTCTTCAGCCTCTGCACACAAATTCGTACTTAAATTGTAACAAATCACTTCACAATCTTATGAAACTTACTGTGGAGCTACGTAATTTGGCTGGCTACAACTCCAGTATTATCTACATCGTAGAATCTAAATGAACGACAGTTAATTAACAGTAGCATCTCTGCGAGCTAAACGGAACTAAATAGAGAGAAACGTGTTCTCCATCACCAACTGCAGTCCATGACCAGAAAGCAAAAAGCTCCAACTGTAGCTAGCGAGTCTAGACTACAAAGCCAAAATTCCGGAGTTCCTGAATGTAGTTCCTTCCTTCCGGAACATGAATGATACCTTTGTTTAGTCGTGACAGGGAGCTCAGCCTTGGAACGCACGGCAGAGGAATGGACACAAGTGTATGGAAAGCGACACGGAAATAAACTTATCGCTGTAAATCATGATTATGATAACAGTGCAATGGGACTGAAAGGAAGGAAGGTAAAAGTGCAGTGAAATCATGATTAAGATAGCAGTGCAATGCGACTGAAAAGAAGGTAAATGTGCAGTAAAATCATGATTAAGATAGCAGTGCAATGCGACTGAAAAGAAGGTAAAAGTGCAGTGAAATCATGATTAAGATAGCAGTGCAATGCGACTGAAAAGAAGGTAAAAGTGCAGTGAAATCATGATTAAGATAGCAGTGCAATGTGACTGAAAAGGAGGTAAAAGTGCAGTGAAATCATGATTAAGATAGCAGTGCAATGCGACTGAAAAGGAGGTAAAAGTGCAGTGAAATCATGATTAAGATAGCAGTGCAATGCGACTGAAAAGAAGGTAAAAGTGCAGTGAAATCATGATTAAGATAGCAGTGCAATGCGACTGAAAAGAAGGTAAATGTGCAGTAAAATCATGATTAAGATAGCAGTGCAATGCGACTGAAAAGAAGGTAAATGTGCAGTAAAATCATGATTAAGATAGCAGTGCAA
>LQNS02277217.1:7282903-7302428 GCA_001587735.2 Parhyale hawaiensis | reverse complement strand
TCTTTACGATATCGCTGCCAAAAGATATAACTGTCTCATTTGTAAGCGGCAGCTGCTCTAGCTGGACCTCAGTTTAGAGTCCAACTGTAGCCCTTAGTACCGCGCGGACTGCTCTCTAAATCGAGTAATCCTATGAAGTTACTACGTCATTTTTTGCTGTGTTTCGCTGCAGCTAAAATTGGACCAGTAATGTGTGAGTGCTGCACGCATTACAGAAAGCCAGTGGTCATAGTGGGCCAAAGTTAGTTCTATTGGTTAACTTTAAAAGAAGTTAAAAAAGTCGCCTGACCTTCGAAAGTTGCAACATTGTTTTCTAGATTTTGCTGCAGATAAAATGGGCCCAGTAATGTTAGTACCGTGGCAAACCCCTGTTGTAAAGCGGTGAAAAGTTATTTAAAAGTATTTTGTTTTGCCTAAATAGAACTAGAAAATGTTTCTGGATAAAACAGAAGCTACTTAGCACTTATTATCTCCGCCAAGGAGATTATGTTTTCATCTGGTTTGTCTGTCTGTTTGACTATTTGTCTGTCTCTCTGTTTGTCACCAAGATAACTCAAAAAGTTATGGACAGATTTTGACGAAATTTACAGGGATTGTTAGGTATGTTAGGAGGAACTGATAGTTAACTTTTGGTGAAGATCCGTCCATCCGTTTGTTTGTTTGTTTGCCTCATTTTTCTCAATGCCGTAACTCAAAAAGTTATGAACGGATGTTTATGAAATTTACATGAGTTGTTAGGTATATTACAAAGAGTAAATGACCAAATTTTTGTGATGATCTGTTTGTCCGGTTGTATGTTTGTTGCTATGTATGATTTATGTTTATTGGCGCAATAACTAAAAAATTTTTTGGGTGAATCTTCATGAAACTTATAGGAGTTGTTAGTAATGTTAAAAGACATGAACGATTAAATTTTGGTGCAGATTGGTTGATCCGTTTCTATGTTTGAGTAATGTTTGTTACACAATAGCTCAAAAAGTTTCGAATGAATCTTTATGAAATTTACAGGAGTTGTTAATAATGTTAAAAGAAAAAATTATTAAATTTTGGTGTAGATCGTTTTGCTCGCTTGTATGTTCGACTTATGTTTGTCATAATGTTTGTTAGCAGTATAATTTAAACAGTTATGAAAGGATATTTAAAAAATTGCAGAAATTGTTAGTTCTATTAAAAGGCACAAATGATTGGATTTTGGAGTTGATACAAAAGAAATCTTGGTTTCAGAGCCAATTTGACTTTTTCGTTACCATTCCCTTACTTGGCGGAGGTATGCGCTCTCAGACTACTCTAGTGGGCTCTGTTTTATATCCTTTAAATTTAGACTAATAACGTGAGTATAATGGTAAGCTACTATTTTTAGGGTCTATTTTTTTCATTTCCATGGAGGTGAACAAGGGATTCACCCTCTGTAGTTACCTCCGCCATGTAAGATATATGTTTCGTCGGGTTTGATTGTTTGTCCGTCTATTTGTCTGTATGTCTGTTTTTCTTTCTTCTTTTCCATCTGTCATCAAGATAACTGAAAAAGTTAGGAACCGATTTTGACGAAATTCACATGGATTGTTGAATATGTTAAGAAGAACGAATGATTAACTTGTGGTGAAGATCCGTTCATCCGTTTTTTTTTTTTGTCTGTCTCATTATTCTCAATGCTGTAACTCAAGAAGTTATGGACGGATTTTTACGAAATTTTCATGAGTTGTTAGGTGTATTATAAAGAGTGAATGATCATATTTTTTAACGATCCGTGAGTTCGTTCGTTTGTCACTGTTTTTAATTTTATGCTTGTTAGTACAATAACTCAGAAAATAATGAATGAATCTGTATGAAATTTATACGAGTTTTTAGTAATGTTAAAAGGCATAAATGATCAAATTTTGGCGCAGATCAGTTTGCTCGTTGTATGTTTGACTATTGTTTGTCATAATGCTTGTTAGCAGCTTAACTCAAAAAAGTTATGAACGGATTTAAAAAAAAAAATTACTGAAGCAGTTAACACTATTGAAGGACATAAATGATTGGATTTTGGTGTTGATACAGAGAAAATCATAGTCTCAGAACCAATTTTAATTTTTCGTAGCCGTTGCCTTGCTTGGCAGACGTATGCGCTCTCAGAGTGCTCTAGTTACTTACTGAGTTCTGTAGCTGCTTATTTTGGACCAGTAATGCTATTATTTTCGTATATCTGTTTTATTGCTGTTGCTGATATTCTTTTGCCCTAAAATTTTACTGCAATTTTTTTATGTATTTTGTACCTGCTAAACTTGGGCCGATGAAGGAACACTGAACAGAAAGATCTGTTGATTTCACTTTCTTTTATGGCGGCCCGCAAATGCGGGGTGATTTGCGCTAATATCTTTTCCATACTGCAGATGCCATTGCTTAGTTCGTCATACTAGAGTTCGACTAAAGCCACCAAGCTTGATTTGAACTGAACTTGAGATAGATTGGCGAGCTTCATCCTGTTGATTCTTGTTCCAGGCTTAGCTCTTAATAAAGTACTGTCGAGATTTCCAAAAAGGTAATATGATTCCATACAATAGAGTTTTGAAACGTAAACGCCTCAAGCGTCATCGGACTGCTGCTAACGAATATAACTCACACGATTCGAAGTGGTGGTGTTTCCGGTCAGTCAAGCTTAGATAAACTTAATACCACACCAGCTGACGTCACCTGCAAGTTTCCTATTATGGCTTTCTCAGCACAACACGCAGCAGCTATAGCGATGTTGTATGTTGAAGTCAAGTCCGGCCTGGAGTGTGACCCTGTTGCTGCAGCGCCAACAGTGTTCTAAAGAAAGATTTGAATGCTACTAATAATTATCGTAATTAATAAAGTCACACAAATCGAGTTTCACTCTAAATTGGTTCATGCCGTTCACTGTGTTTTGAGACTGCTAAAATTAACAGAGCCAGTAATGTACGAACTTCAGTAAAGTTATTTCTGTTTTGTACCATCAAAGTTGCTGAAGTGGACCATAATATGATGGTCTATGAAAGTTACTGTAAAAATTTTTGCTGTGTTTTTTGCTAATTTGAGCACCTTACATTGATACCTTGAGGTTCATCGCAACAGGTCCAGGTGATGTTACCCCGTCGTGCCCCATGTGCAGAGTCCTGATGCTTGTTGCCGTCTATAGCTTGTGCCCAAAGGAAGAGCTAGCAGCTAATTGTCTCCGCTTTGCACCAATGATATAAAACCAAAGTAAAGTTAGTTAAATTTTGTATAATAAAAAGAGTAGCAATCGAGTAATGCTGTGAAGCACAACACTTTTAAAAATTGTTTAGCAGCTGCGTATAGAGACCATAATTCGACAAATAAAAATATAAGTAAAGCTACATTTAATTAGTTACTATAATACAGCAAAAGAGAAGTAAATAAGTAAATCTGCTGCATTTTGTGTCAGCTGAGATAGGGCAGACGCGGCAGATACTGCTGCAAATGTGTTCTACATATACATGCATAATTCGCCATAGGGAAGCGCTACATGGAAATTGCAAATATTAATATTCTGCCAACGATATGTCTGCTAGAAACTCACTTTCGCCCCTCTGCTCAAACTCCACGTTCTTACGATTAAAATTTCACGGCAAAGGCGCTCTTTAATCAATAGATGATTAATTACACCTTATTAAAATTCTGCGGTGGGGGCAGGCGATGCCCAGAACTGGGAACAGGATCGTGGCATAGACTCGGTCTGAGGCTACTACTGTAAGCCTTATTCGTACTTGGAATAACGTTTAGTCAAGTGGTAAGTAGTTAAGTGCTGAACAGTAAGCTTTTAGTCAAGTTGTTCAGTCAGTTACTAATATGCTGGACGAAATTCTCAATTCATTCTTTTCTATTTTTCAGGCAAAGTCAGCAGGGAGTAGCCCTCGTTATATAGGGAGTAGCCACTAATGCACTGTACACACTTCAAATATAATATAGTGTGAACGAGTTTGGTAAGCAGTTAGTCAAGCGACAAGTAGCTACTTACCACTTGACTAAATACTATCCCAAGCGCGAACAAGGCTTAGGGTTCGCCAGGAGGCTTGCGATAGAGTTAAACTCCTCTGATATATTTAGAGTTCCAAAACAGAGAAAAGTACTGAAAGTGAAACCCCCGGAACTAAAAAAAAAAATCCTGAAAGTGAGACCCTTGAAACTTAAGGAAAATGCTGATAGTGAGACTCCCGAAACTTGAGAAAATTCCTGAAAGGGAGATCCCAAAACTTGAGTAAACTCCTGGAAAGAAGACCGCATGCAGCGCCACCTGTCCTGAATTATAACAGTAGCAGACGCCATATTACATGATCAGCAAAAATGTGTAGTTAAACTTACCTGGTAGTATATTTAATTGTACAACTTAACGCTGTCAAGTGAGGCCCTTAGAATTTTACTATACCAAGCTCCTTAGTGAACTAAGGCTCTTCGTGCAGTTTGATTCTACGGGCCTCGCATGGTGTACTATTTTACGAACGTCGGGAAATTGGCATGCTGCAGAACTGGTCATTTCTCAATTGACACTTCTCCCAAAATGAAACTCTTTGCCTGTGAACTTACCAACAGGCCGATTCCGTTAGAGCAGCCGAGACTCACGCTCCGGCCCTCTATGGCCTATTGCCATTACGTCAAGACCATTTAAACATCCCAGGAAGAAATTGAAAGAAAGAAGAAAATAAACTCAGCCAAGGAGTTGATCGCACAAACGCGCTTGATCGCTGTAGATTCACGGAACTTGGAGACATTAAGCTCGGCGGGGCAGGAAAGATGATGAATTATGGTGGCGTACGTTTTCGGAGTGCCACTGATTCGTTATCAACTTATCATGCATACCAAAACGAGAAATTATTGCAAGGTTCCTATGAATATCGGTGATAAACAAAACATCTATTATGACGAATAAATAAATGATGAAAGTTGCTGCACAGAGACTGCTGGTGAATGCGTTAGTTATAGGTAATACATCTGTTACGAATGAAGCATTGTACTACAATGTACCTACACAACGTTCAAGTGTGCGCGCTTCACATGGTATCATTAGGGCAACTCTATCACATCTATCTCCATATGGCAGAGCAAAAGAGTCTGGGCCCAAGAGTAAATAATTATTATGGTGTCCTTAATCGTGATGCGCTTGCCAGGGTCATGGGCACTAGCTGGTGTGGTCAAGGTCCCCTAGAATGGTATTCTAGGGCGCCTTGGTGTGGTACGGGCCGGTTTCCGGAGTGTCGAGTTGTCCGACACTCCGGAATATCGTTCACTTGATCTAAGACTCAGTGTGACCGTTGCGGTCGTTGAGTGAGGAGGTGTGTGGCAATCAGCGGCATCAAAAGTCTGTTCCGTGATGCCCTGTGGGTGGTCCTACCATTGGCCGAAACTGTGGTCGATATAGAAGCCGAAATGTTGCAGTGCAGCAAAAATTTAAACTCGTGATTAAATCTGGCCGGATTTTTTATTAAATATAGATGAATGTGTAGTTTGGGCACGATGCCACGCTGTTTCCAGTGCCTTGAAAGTTTGGGATTGCGATGGGCATGACATTTCCTTCTTTCTTTCTTTCTTTCCTTCCAATGCTTGAAAGTTTGGAATTGCAACCAGCATAGTATTTCCTTCTCTGTCTTTCCAGTGCGTGAAAGTTTGGGATTGCGACGGGCATGGCATTTCTGTCTTTCTTTCCAGTGCTTGGAAGTTAAGGATTGCGACCGGCATACACAGACAAGGCATCGCTTTCCCACTTTCAAGCGTCTGCAAGCGAGGCACTTTTAGATCGGCATGACGTGTTCGGACGATTATGACGTAGCGCCAATTGGGTGTTAGTGCGTGAAGTGAACCTTGATCCCGCCTGGAGGTACCATGGGCTTGATCCCGACAGCCTCCCTAAATTGGATCTAACAACTACAAGTGAACCTTAAGCGTTACCAGCCATTGCTAATTCCTTTAGTAGACCCTCAGGTATACGAGACTCGTTTCCAATGGACATTTCAGTTTAAATTCTTGATTATTTTTTTTTTCTCATTCATTTAAAGGATGATTATTTACCATGTAATATAATTAAGCAAATAAAATGTACGGGTGCTTAACCCTTATTAAAGGCATTCGACCCCTCTGACGATATCATGGGGGTCGGTGTGTAAGAAAAACGAAAGCCTTTAAGGGTCAAAGTTAGGATGTTAACCCAGCGATTTCATGAAATTAAATCCATGGAGTTTCAGTAAATTTTATTAAACGAGTTCACTTAGCGTTAAATGGAGCACGTTTGGTTGGAAGATACTTACGGTACCCACGCTTGGCGAGATACTTTGGACTGAACTAGGATAATTTAGGTTAAGCTTACAAAAAATTATAAAAAAAAAAGAATTTCATGATATTCCTCAAATTCAGGGATCTTATCTTATTGGATTCGCAGTCCATCTGTAATTTACGTACTTAAAAAAAAACATGGATGACCATCGGTAGCGCGTAATCTCAACACGTCTCGATGTAGCCGTTTCAAATATTCGTCCTCCCGTCATTACTGTTTCTCTAGGGCCGGGGCTACAAAATACATACGCACGCACAACTGGATGCAGCTCGCTGGTCGTCCTGATGCATATTTAAACGAGCTGTGCATCCTCGCATCATGTTGTGAGTGTGATTGTATGGTGTGGCTCCGGTATAAGGATGGTAGATAGAACTTTTTTGCATGGCGAGACAATGTGCATCGTGCTTAACCTTGAATTATTATTATTATTATTATTAAGTTACACCAGACTGGCGACGTGGGAACGGAGAAACTACATGAGGTTGACAAACCGCACGCAACCAGCCCAGCGGCTAATATCACAAGTACTGGAACCCCGGAGTAGGTACAGCGATATCATTTTCGTATAGTTCTGAAGGTTATTACGTACGGTGTCTTCGATTCGCCCACTTTGATGAAGATAATCGAACCTGTGGAGCTTTAACTTGTTTGTGGAAACTTAGGCCTAGCTTGAGTGTTCCATTCAACATTTAGGATCGGCTTACAGACGTTAACCGCAAACCAGTTACGTTGGTTGGAGGCGACTGAAAACTCGTTCACTCTCGCTTCTTAAGCTTGAGTTTCGGTCCGTAGGTATAAGATTGAATTTTCGATCGTCTCCGTCAAGTTAATCCGTAAAATTTTATAGATACGTAGGTACCTGAAAACATTTTTTTCATGTAGCTTGTAGAGACTTCACTCGCAGGAGAAACTCGAACAATAGTAGCGGATAAGTCTACATCAAATTTCGGTGCCGGTATAGTATGTGGCCTACCTGGGATGCAGGTTATAAGTTAGGATAAGCACCTATTCTAGTGGAACCGAATCTATCCTCACCTATTCTTAACTAACCTAAACGTAAATTGGCCGCATCTGAATCAGTAAAGCCTTCAAAGTAATCCTCTTTTTATAGGAGACCAGTCCCTGCTTGACCTAACTTGAACTGTGATCCTTTGACCTAACTGAAATATGTACTTAATAAAATCTAACTTGTCCTAATAGTTTTTTTTTTAATATCGCCATCTGGCTCAATTTTGGGAGAGATTTGGTTGCATGTACTATTCGATTGAGTTAGACCACATAGGTTCTACAGTATAGTACAGAGATCCAATTTTCTATTAGAAAATTGGAACTGCCACAATTGTTTTACGCGAGACTGAGCGGTCCTGTTAGGACTGGAAAGTTAGATGCACCATTTAAAATGGTAGAGAGAGGTGAATTAACTCTCACGTGACCAAAACAAACCATGCGGTACTTCGCAGCCAAACGGAAGAGTCTTATCATTTTCGTGGTGAAGAACCTGTCATATTGCGACTTACTGTCGAAAGTCGGGAAATTTAGTGCTAATTTAACAATGCGTGGTGCCTACCTGTAATGCTCCATAAAAGGTCTAATCAAGGGCTAACAGCCATACGCTTTTCTGAGGCGAGTTGACCTATATCTGCAGCAGGAACCAGTGCTTGGGGTTTTTTCAGTAGGGGAGTGCGGTCCGGACTTCAACTCTAACAAACTGTGTTGGCGTCAATAATAGATGTTTCCCAGCTTTCCAAATTTACTCGCGTTGCCTTGGAAACGAGCGTTGCCTAAGGTGTCAAAATTATCCTTTTTCCGACGTCATGAATCACCGTATCCTTCCCTCAGAAGATCCAGCGTATGTGCTCAATACTGCAGAAATATGCGAAGATTTGATCCCATTATTTATAGTGTGCCATTATTCTGCCGCATGGGGATAATAAATTTTAAGTTTGACACTTGTGGCATTTATTTAACATACTTATTTTGTCGCTGTTCATTGTGTCATCTTGGAAGAAACGGGCGAAGAATTCGTAAGATTTATCGCTATGCGAAGTACACAGCTGGAGGATATCAAGTAGCGTCCGTCGCGTGGACTGTATGCCTTCTGTAAGTTCGAACCAGGAGTCAAGTCAAGAATTTTCTTCGCTTGCTTGTTTACAAGCTCGGTGGATGTGGTCTACACTGTATAGGCCTACATGTCAGTTTTACAGCTATATTATTTCGGAACTGAAAGAACCGTCAGTATGCCATGCGCGAAACACTACCTAGCTTAGTTATGCGCGCGACTCAACTCAAAGAACCGGCAGTATGCCATTAAGCAATAGGTATCTTTTATTTAAAGATAGAACTTGAAAAACCAGCAGGTTGACACGCCAGCAACACAACCTACAGTTTAAACATGGAAATGTAAGAACCGGCCAGTAGGTGTGGTATTAAGCAATGCAGCTTAGTTTATTATTATTTGTGTACCTAGTTTGATACTCCGTTTTCCCAAGTAATGCGATCTCACAGGGGAGAAAGAAGAGACATAGGGTAGCATGTCTAGTACCCGTCCACCATGCTAGTAGCCGTCCACCATGCTAGTAGCCGTCCACCATGCTAGTAGCCGTCCACCATGCTAGTAGCCGTCCACTTGGCTTTAAGAACTTTCTATGTGAAAACTAGCAGTACTAGAGAGCCGTACATAGTCTTAAAATGTAGGGTACTACTTAGCCTACAGTTTAAGCCTATGTACGGCTTTCTAGCGCTGCTAGTTTCCACACAGGAAGTTTTTAATGCCAAGCTAGTGGACGGCTACTAGCATGGTGGACGGCTACTAGACATGTTACCCTATGGTATGTCGGTAGGAACGTGGAACCCATGCACGAGGCTGTTCTCACATAGGATCAACGTCCATGGGAACAGCAAGTCGGGAAGGAAGGGAAAAAAACAGGGAAAGTAACATCAGTAGAAGTAGGTATGAAAGCGGAAGGGAGCAAATTGGGCACGTAAGACAGACATCACGAAGGCCTAGAAAATGGCTAAAGTAACCTACACGAACCCCCTGGGGGTCACTGCTCCCTATAGCGTAGGATGGGCGAACCAAGCATAACCCTATGGCCCATCTTATGCCTCCTTAGGGGCACTGCCGCCTAGTTTAATCAAAGAACTGAAAGCACCGGCAGGATGACACGTATGCGACACAGCCTATACTTTAAACAAGAACTGGTAGAATATTCCTGATGACATTTTATTTAGTTTAAGAAGCACGGATGACTTTAAGCTGTACACCTAATATAGTTTAAACGTGGAACTGTAAGCACCGGTAGGATAAACTACACAGCCTAGTTTATCCACGGAACGCAAAGAAGCATTAGACCTGATTGACCTATTTAAAACACGGCTTAGTCTTGGTTTAAACAGAAACCTGCAGGAGGGCATGTATGTAAGAAACCCTTCCGAGTGCTAGCTCAAGGCTCTAATTTCCGCTCATCTTCTTCCCATCTGCGTGACATGAGGGCGTAAAGGATTCAGAGGGCCATATATGCACAGCCAGTCCATAAAAGTTGAGCTTTGGTAACACCAACTCGACTGGTACAGCTTCCCGCACGTCCCTATGAACTCGGTGATCGTGAATTCTAACGACGTTTCGGCCCATCGAGCCGGCCATCGTTGAGAGTTGTTGTAATACCACTAGGGAGGTATCGCGCCTTGCTGATGTAGTACTGAAGTTGAGAGATACGACGTTGGCCTCGACATAGTAAGTGGCCATGCCTCAAAGTATGTGTTAGGGTAGCTTGCGTTGGGAAGTTAACCATTTCTTTCATGCCGTAACGTATATATATGTTACACTGCAGATAGTGTTATTCTTATGAAACGCTACTCAATCCTGAAGTGCATCTTATTATACCTGAATCTCATGTAGGGTGCATATTAGGTATGTGACACCGTTACATTCCATCAGTGTACGCGTGCATATATTATTGAGATGGAAACCTTTATGTTCACTTGTGAATTTCTATTTCTGCAATGGTGATTGAGTTCTTAAGGATTGCTAGTTTACACGTACACTTCAGATATTACCGTCTATGCTTACTACATGTCAATCTATAGCTGCCAATATTGTGAATAAGTTCCTAAGGATGACCAGTATTACACTTGCTTGTTCTGAAATCGTCGAACTCGGTCTTTACATGGGAATATTTTGCTCAATGATGTTTGTTATGATGGCATATGATTGATGTAGTAGTTAGTGGTCATGCAGTGATGATCATTCCACTGGATCTTTCACTGGAACTTCCTTTTCACATACCTTATGTAAAGGATTTAATATATAATAATATTATCGAGCTGCTCATATACCGGCCAGTTTATGCGGCTAGTATGAAAGTAAAGTTTGAAGCACTGCCTATAAATGGTGAATTTTTTATACTTGCTGTAGACATGTACTCACTCATCCTAAAATTCTTAATATTCTGTGCTTAGTATCAAGGTTTTCAAAACTGTTGGTCTGTACGAAAGTGGCTAACCAGATGCAGATAGTTTGTAATCCACTCGCTTGCCATGTTGTTAATTTGTTCTCTTGTAAGTTATTTTAGCTTAGAAAAATCTGTTTTTCAATAATATTTAATATTGAGGTGTGAATTAACTCACTTGAGATGCCAGTGATGAAACCTGCACCCAAATGAAGCGAGATACAGCAGTTGTCCTATGAGCTGCCTAAACGCGTTCAGTCGTGTATGATTTAAATTACCGTATATTAGTGTTTAAAAAGTACCGTAGCTATAATAGTTATGCTAAGATACAAGGCGTCAATTGACTTTCACTGCCTCGATATACAGGATATCCTTGATATTTAGGCCACAGATCCGAGCAGGAATGAAACGATGCGTATCAAGTCAGGTGGCCTAAAGCAAGACCTGAGGCGTGTTGCAATCAGACTCTCGGTGCCACCCGTGTTGAGTACTCTGACCTGCAGTACGACAGTACGACTCAGGTTAAGTAGCTCCGGGTGACACCGACAAGAACTGTAAAGTTTGTAGGGTTATGAGCTGGTGAAAACCGCTTCTGGTTAAAACACTGTCTTTGTAACATGGTGATCGATTGCCATTCAGTAATGTAGAGAATCCTATACTACATTCCTATTTGCTGAAAGCCCTTTTGCAGATTTACACAACTATTTAACACAACAAAGCCGAATTAAGGCTCCGCCATCGCTATTTAAGTACCTACCTATGAGTTTTTTTTTCAGATTTTGCTGAGATCGCATCGCATTCACCCTATACTTTTTTAGTTTAACGGTATCACACCGGAATCTCACAGCAACAAATTCATAAAATCATTGCAACACGACTCGGGAATAAATAGTTGAGTTCTACGCAGAATTCGTGTTTTTTGATAACTCGAAAAAAAAAAAACGGAGAGTTTTGAAGAAATGCAGAAATGCCACAATATTTCCAACTGTTCTTCTAAATGATTTAATAGGAAAAAGGAGAAGCTTTAAATGAGAATTCACCTTCCATAGGTATCATCACTGACAATATTTAATTTACGCAAACTTGAGAAATTCAACCGGATGCAGGGTACACGTGGGCGTAGTAGCATATGCCTATTGAAAGTCATCATTAGTGCTGCCGAAAAAAGAACAAATCAAAACCAAGGTGCCTAGTGCCTATGGTATTTCAAATATACCTGGTGACCTCCCCCCAAAAAAAGTAAACCGATGTTAAAATATTGCTTTAAAATCGTTAGCAAAAAGTACATTGTATTCAAAATTTCAGCAAAAAAATCGTATTTCTTAAAAGAAGTCGTACCGTATCAATTATACGGGTGATTGCGATGCAGCAAACAACTTCATACTGTACTGTATTTTCAATCTATTTTTCTAAAGAGATCGAAAGTCTCTTACTTTCTTGCGGTCACTTGGTATACTTGAAACTAAAATATCTTAAGCCTATGTCAAAATCTGCATAAAACAAGTTCGATCTATAACGAAAGACTGGAGTCCGATTAGTGATTACCGATTCGCCAACTCGTGAAGTCAAACTCGATTATCCAATTCAGGTGCCAAAAGTCTGAGTCTGATTTACGATTATGCAATTCGATTAATCTTTTTAAGAGAGTCGATAGTTTATTCAGTGTTATTAAATGTGATTTTCCTTGTTTTTAAGGAACATTTAATTTTTTTTTTCTCTTTATAAGCAGCTTTTAACTAATCCATAGAGAGACCAAGCTTCAAGATGAAAAAAATTACATTTCATTGTAATTAAAATATTCCTAACACAACCAAGAACATTTACGTGTACAATACATACCTGTTGCACAAAATACAGTACTCTATATTATAATGCTGCATGTCCCTCTGTTAGTTAGTTAGTTAGGCCTACTTAGTACGACCGTGACGGTTTAATCAGTTGCAGATTGGAGATATTTGGGCATCACCGAAGTATCCTTGATATGACCTTGAAAGGGACCATTGGGAGGAGTCAAGTTCAAATATACGTAAGTTGCTACTGCTCGGCAGTGCTCGTGCCTGATTTGGAATATTTTTTCCCCCTTTGTACGCATGATGCAGGCCCGAAGGCATCATAATTGAGGAACAATGCTGTTGTTCTGTAGAATTTTCCAGGTTCCTTCCGTATAAGATAAGAGAAGTTAGGATGATACGGGTCTGAGATAGTAGGTACCGAAAAACAGTGCTTTTTTTGTGTGGAATTTCCAAGGGTTCCAGTAAAGTACTAATATATTGATTTAATAATTACCTCCGCCAAGGGGGTTATGTTTTCGTCGGGTTTGTCTATCTGTCTTTTTGTCTCGCTCTTTGTCTGTCACCAAGATAACTCAAAAAGTTATGGACGGATTTTGACGAAATTGACAGGGATTGTTAGGTATGTTGGGAGGAATAGATGATTAACTTTTGGTGAAGATCCGTCCATGCGTTTGTTTGTTTGTCTGCCTCATTTTTCTCAATGCCAGAACTCAGAAAGTTATGGACGGATTTTGATGAAATTTGCATGAGTTGTTGGGTATAATACGAAGAGCAAATGACCAAATTTTTGTGATTATCTGTTTGTTCGTTCGCATGTTTGTTGCTGTGTTTGATTTTATGGTTATTAGCGCAATAACTCAAAAAGTTTTGAGTGCATCTTTATGAAATTTACAGGAGTTGTTAATGATGTTAAAAGGTAAAAATTGTTAAATTTTCATGCAGTTGGGCTGATTCGTTTCTATGTTTAAGTTGTGTTTGTCTTAGGCCTAATGTTTGTTACGCTATAACTCAAAAAGTTTTGAATGGATCTTCATGAAATTTGCAGGAGTTGATAGTAATGTTAAAAGCCATAAATGATTAAATTTTGGTGCAGATCGGTTGGTTCGTTTGTACGTTTGACTTATGTTTGTCATAATGTTTGAAAGCATCATAAGTCAAACAGTTATGAAAGGATCTTCAAAAAAAATTGCGGAAGCTGTTAATACTATTGAAAAGCACAAACGGTTAGATTTTGGAGTTGATACAAAAGAAACCATGGTTTCAGAGCCAATTTGAATTTTTCGTTACCGTTGCCTTACTTGGCTGAGGTATGCGCTTTCAGAGTGCTCTAGTTAATCATGGTATTTTACTCATTATAGAGAAAACACTAAAGTGTGGATAGACTAAAGCGAAAAGTATTTAGTCTACTTGAGAAAGATATTGCAAAATTGTCTGGAAACTGCTATTGTGGAAAACCAGAGACGATGCCACACGTCGTCGACCTTGATTAATCGCTGTGAAATTTTTGCAGCCCGGTTACGATTATCCGATTCGTTTAGTTTAAATTAGTCTGATTCTAAAATGAGAGTCTAATTAATGGAGTGATTGGACTCTGAAATCGGACCAATCAACTCTACTGGCTACCAATAGTATAGTTTAATCAGTTTCAACTTATCATTCGATACCTACCTACGTCATGGTGTGACGACAATACTGTTCTAGTCTCCTGTCATTGTCTTTGCTCTCACCGACTGCGATTACCCGTGGCATGGTCTGTTTATTGGAGTTCCTTGCACTCACTCGCTGCGTGTAGGGGTGACTGAACTACGCCTCTATCATCCTTACTGTCATGTTCTCTCTGACTGCTTACAGACAACCACAGACGAGGCGCTTGGTTTCCTCGTCACGGTTGAGGTGACATGCGGTGTTACACAGACATACACACACCTACACACACACACACACACACCTACACACACACACACACGAACAGCAAGGCTGCAGTTACCCGAGATCCACCGTATTGACTTACTACGGAGGCTTATGTTGCTTGTGGCTAGGGATCAGGGTCTCCCGCAGCCGGTGGCGCTTCGCATATTGGACGTGCCACTTTATGTTGTATAGAATTCCTATCTTGAATCGATGCCCCCAAACTAAAGCACAGAGATAGCGGCTTCTGGACGCGATACCTTGGAAAATACAGAAGCTTGGCTGCTACAAGGGGCTTTTTTGTGTGGAAACTAAGGTCACGTTAACCTTTTACATAGGAAGCTAAAAGAGACTTTCTTGGGAGTAGCCTTCGGAAATATCATATATGGTCACTTGACCGCAAGGTTAACGCACAAGCCATGACCTAGGTTTCTCGTCGTTAAAGCGTTGATTGAAATCAGGGCATCGGAGTCGGAAGACATCGGAGTCAGATACTTGCTCGTCCCAGAGTCGGACTATGATGACTATAAGACTGTTTTGCTAAATAGTCGGAGTCGTTAGGAATTGGAGGTTTTAGCACGCAATGTGTCGGAGTCGGACACTGGCTACGCCCAGGAGTCGGACCATGGCTACACCCAGGAGACGGACACTGGCTACACCCAGGAGTCGGAGTCTGACTTGATCCATTCAACTCCACGGCCCTGTTTGAAATGTCTTCGTGATAGACGCTGGACTTGACAGTGTTGCTATTCAATGTCATGAAGAGCAACATTTGCGCTCTCCTCCATAGGTAGTATTGAACTGTTCAAGTTGGAGCTATACAAAGTGATTCTCTAGGACTGTTAATTAGTGACTTGGTTATTAAAAAGTAGCTAGTAATATTCGATAACACCGATACATTATTTACGAAGGTCATGAAAAATAGGTTATGAAAAATAAAACCTGCCATCGTTATTCTATGTAGTGTGTCAGGTACCGGTACCTATACTTAACACTGAAATCTACAAATTGATGACTGACTCCTTTATATTCAATTAGGATTTTGGTACGGAATTTTGCTGTACGCCTTTTATATATATTTCGTAAAATCTTTGTTGATCAAGTTTTATCATTAAAAAGGTTCATTTGGAGAAGATTGAAAATCGATAGCGTCGATACAAGCTTCGTTTTATATAATATATGCCTCCGCCAAGGAGGTTATAATAGCTCAAGAAGTTATTGACGGATCTTGCTGAAATTTACAGGGATTGTTAGGCATGTTAACAGTAGCAGTTGATTATATTTTGGTGAACCCCGTTCAACCGTTTGTGTGTTTGTCTGCCTATTTTTTCTTAGTACCATAACTCAAAAAGTTCTTAACTAATGTTTATGAAATGTACATGAATTGTTAGGTCCCGGTATATATATCACGAAGAGTGAATGACAAAATTCTTGTGATGATCTGTTTGTTCGTTAGTTTGTTTGTCTCTGTGTTTAATTTTATGCTTGTTGGCAAAATGACTCAAAAAGGTACGAACGGATCTTCATAAAATTTATAGGAATTGTTTATGATGTTTTAAGACATAAATGATTAAATTTTGGTGATGATCGGTTGGTCTCTTTGTGTATTTGACTAATGTTTGTCAGAATGTTTGGTTGCAAAACTCAAATAGTTATGAACGGATTTTCAAGAAAATTAGAGAGGCTGTTTTTATTGTCGAAAGGCAAAAACGATTTGATTTTGGTGTTCATATACAGTGGAAATCATGGTTTCAGAACCACTTTGAATTTTTCGTTACCGTTGTCTTGGTTAACTGAAGTTTACGCTCTCAGAGTGTTGAGTTCATTTTATAATGATCAGGGACCAACCGGGGCCCCTGCCCCGGAAAACCCCCGGCCCCGGTGTATCGAAAATTGCTTACGCCGGCCCCGGTTTGGCCGGGACTTTTTTGGGGGGAGGGAAAACACTTAAGAGGCAATGAAACAAGGTTTTTTGGGGGAAGCTAGGTTTTTTTTCGAGTTAACTGATTCATTATGAGTGACGACCGACCAATGTCATATCCTGGGTTGGCAAAAACTATGTTTTTTTTGTAAAAACAAAAAACAAAAAAAAAAACATGTTTTTTGGTTTATTTTATTTTTTTTTTTGAGTATTTTGTTATTTTTTCTAGTTCTAAGAATTTTTTTTCCAACATTTAAAGGATTTTCTACTTTGTAAACATGCAGCTAGCTAATCATCAACAATCTTAGTCACTTTATTTCAACTTCCTACATGTTACGGGGCAAAATGGAAATGTAAATGATGAAAGGATTGAATATGGAAATGAATATAAGCGTGTTCATATATGTATCTAATTAATGTTGATAAAATAAATGAATGAATAAATAAAATGAATAAATGGATGCAATGTATAAATATATTTGATAGTGAATCTTGGTTGATAATATTAATCAATCAGACGAATAATGGATGAAGTACTGTTCTAAAAGAATAATTGATTGGGAATAATCCGGTAAAATTTTTTTTTAACAATCCAGTTGATTGTTCTCGCTCTAATACTTGACCGCACATTAGCAGAAGATAATGACCAAAGATATGTATGAAGTGGGATACATAGCACGTGATAGAGTTGTGACTACGAATTATAAAAATGCATACAAATTGAACTCATCCCCAAGGGGCGAGCCATTCCCCACCCTACCTAGAATAATGTACTTGGCGATTGGATTTTTCAGCCTGCAAGAAGGTTCAAAGGCAATACACATTTAGATCTTTCAATATACTGGGAAAAAGGACTTGAAAATTTTGCACAAATGACGAGTTCGCAAGAAAACGCATAAATCAAACAAAATAACGGTAGACAAACAACTCCGCTAGTTATTGATTCGCCAAACTTACCGGACAACATTGCAGTTACGCGCATTAAATTCCGGTAATTTCATATTGGAACACAGGATTTAAGGATCTCTTAGGAAAACAATACCTAGTGAAAGGTTTAGATCTGCGCAAATGCAATGCAAGGGAGCGTTGCATATGCGCAGGACATATTAGGCCTATACTGAAATTTGTGAAAATCATCAAAAGCCAAATATTAAACTAGGCGGCAAAAACGGTACGTTCTGCCGCCGAAGATGATAGTAAAATGCATGAGAACACGCACGTTATTAAATCGAACAGCGTGGTTGCACCACCGGAGAAAAGACCGCACTGGCTATACAAAACTCACATTTATTTATAACACATTCTGTTGACCGCAATGTTTACTAACGGTCGCACAAATTAAAGGACATACAATGTTGGTCTTACGTTTGAAAAGAATCACCCGCATGAATAAAATATAGCTTATGTAGCTAATGAGTTGTTGGTATACTCAGGCACAAATCCTTCTCTGATCATTAATATCTATAACAATAAAATCTAACATTTTTCGCTATACCATTTTTTTAAAAAAGAGCTGTGCTAATCTACCATGTGCTATATATATATATATATATTTACGCTTCCTACACTCAAGGCAAATCACCGCAAGAGAAACTTTTCCTGTCGGTATTCTCTGCCCAAATTTTCAAATTGCAATAAACAACATTTTAACTGGCTAACAGCACTTCGTGAATATTACCCTACATGGTACTAACACACAGAACACAAATACTCACTGTGGAAGTTAAGAAAACTTCCCTGGGGAAACGCTGCACCGACAGGTTCTCTATTCTTGGGATATACTTGGGAAGCGACGACTCTGCGCATCAGACATTTTGGGACTCGCGCTGCAACAGGAGACTTCCGCCAACGATGACGCATACTGTAGCTCCGCGAAGACGTAAATTAGGATCCTAGCACCATGAAAAACACTTTGTAGGTAATGACCGAATGGACCTTAAATGTCATCCTATAGCTTAGTGATTCTTCCATATTACTGCGAGGCCAAAGCTTGCCCGAGTATATTTTACATTGAAGTGTGAATAACGATTGTCATGGAAATGATACTCACAGCCTTTCATATATGTGCTACGTATATAGTACTGGCGATTTTTACATTTTATGGGAACCTAACACTTTACTGCCGATGTTGTACCCTGTATCTTGTCGAGGCTTACTGAACTGGCACGCTTTTAAATGGCAAATGATCAGCGCCGAGGAAATAGTCTATCTGTGTATTTCTTTCAATGCCATGAAGGGGTTTGTTTAATAAAAATGTGTTAGAAATGATAAGGTACCATAAGTTCTACATTGATTACCGTGTACCTATTTGGTTGCGTATGACTGAGGGATGCAAAGGGCGCGTGGCAGCTAGGGGATCGGTCCCGAGTGAGTGTGTGGTGGTGTCTGAGTGAGCGGTGTGCCCAATGCCTGGAGGTAAGAGTCGCGGGTCGGTGGGAGTGCATACTTAATCCTCTTGTTTCCAGATTTGCTTTACACTGTTCATTGTATTCGTGTTATGTCTAACGCAATGCGATATTATCATTCATGGTGTTTACCTTATGGTTATTTCTGTGTTCGCGGATGCCATGCATTTCATGTTTGATAGCTCTTTCACACCCTAAATTAATGCAAGGTGACACCGTTGGGATGATGTAGGGGTTTGAATTGTTCATAATGTGGCTATTGTCTTCCTTGTGGTCCCGTTCTATGCGGAGTTCATAAATTGAAACGCATCAACTCATCCTTTCAATTGTGTAAATAAAATATAATAATTTCTCCAAGTAAAACTGTTTATTTTGCTACATTTCTGAATAAAAAAAAATCGAATGAAAACCAAATAAAAAAAAACAGGTTTTTTGTTGGTTTAAACCATGGTTTTGATTATTTGGTATTAACCATTTGTTTTAAACCCGTCAACCCTGATCATATCAATATGTTGTGCTGAACTACTGCCACTGCAAGAAACCCCCGGCCTCGGCTATTTGGTTTTGGTCACCCCGACTCCGCCTACTTGATTTTTGGTCACCCCGGCCCCGGCTATTTGGTTTTGGTCGCCTCGGCCCCGGTTTTTCCAAAATCTTCGCCCCGGTCGGTCTATAATAATGGTGCACAATTTTTTGGTTGGGTGCGTGCCTGCTTGCTTGCTTGATTGGCTGCTTGGTCTCTCCGTCGCGATGTCAAGGACAAG
>LQNS02277217.1:7261571-7275769 GCA_001587735.2 Parhyale hawaiensis | reverse complement strand
GACGAAGCAGTTTCCTCTTCATAGGTCAAAATTTGAGCACCTCAAATGAAACAGATATTTGATGTGGAAAGACGGTATCAACGGTATCTTTGCTACGGAGCGGACACATTGTATATAAGCTGCTATTTTGTTTAAGTTTGTTGGAGTATGCTACTCAAGATGTTACTTCTGCCTGTCTATAAAGAAGACCTAAGGATGACAGCACGACAAAGGATCAAGGAAGAAAAGAAGAAAATTAAGAGGCAAATAAGAGAAGAGGAGATTCCGCACCGGCCTAGAGGCATTAGGCAAACGTATAGGTTATTGCGTGAATTTTTCACGCACGGGTCCAATAGTATATTTAAGATATGGGAACGAATTTCCCTCAGAACTTGTTTCTAACTTTGCCATGTATCCACAATTTTCTCGCTTTTCGGCAGACGAATTATCCTTATAAATTGTTAATTTTATCGTATATCCACAACCTGCATAATTTTTGCTGTGCATGAGACCAAGCTATAACTACTTTTTATTTTTTTATCGTATATCCGAAATTTTCGTATAATGCAGGAGACAAGTTATGCCTATAACTTCCTATGCAGGAGACGAATTATCCCCATCATTTTGTTTTTTATCGTTCATCCACAATTTTCATAATTGCTACCTCGCAGGAAACAAGTTATTCCTATACAGTAACCTGTTCTCATTTNTTCTACCCTATCCCCACAACTTTCTCACTATGCAAGAGACGAATTATCCCCATCATTTTGTTTTTCATCGTTCATCCACAATTTTCATAATTGCTACCTCGCAGGAAACAAGTTATTCCTGTACAGTAACCTGCTCTCATTTCTACCCTATCCCCACAACTTTCTCACTATGCAAGAGACGATCGAATTATCCCCATCATTTTGTTTTTCATCGTTCATCCACAATTTTCATAATTGCTACCTCGCAGGAAACAAGTTATTCCTATTCAGTAACCTGTTCTCATTTCTACCCTATCCCCACAACTTTCTCACTATGCAGGAGACGAATTATCAGGACCATGCAGGCTCATTGACGCGAGCTCCCCTTATCAGATTAGCACCGTGACCCCTGCTCCCGTTGAGGGTAATTGCCTCTAGCCAGGCTAATTGATCTCGTATGTCACGAGACCGCGCCATATCCTCGCTCCCATTTGGACATTCTTGGGACCCTTAGTTTTCTGCGTCTCATGCCTTGGATGGTCGCGCTTTGCTGCATGTGTTTCTTCGCATATTCAGTGCCGCTTCCCTCGAGTGCAGAAAGTGTGAAATGTCCTAGGGTTTTGGAGCGAAAATTTCTGTGACTGTTTTTCCAACTAAGTGTGCTTCAATAACGTGCTAGCAAAGCGACAGTAGAAAATGTGAATCGCTCCAGGGTCTTGCAACGAAATTTCAGTGACTGTTACTACAACGTAATGTGTTTTAAACATTTTGATAGATTATATGAGGACAAAAAATTCGAAGTGTTCCTTGATATTGAAAGAAAAATTTACGTAACTGTTACTACTTGATGTGTTTAAACATTGCGCTAAAGTATAGATACGCCTGTACGAATTTAAATTTTACATTAATAGAGATGCTCGGAACTTTACCATTGGCATTTACAAATTTACTCGCTTTAGTGTATGAAATAAAGCGGTAGCCGAAATTTTAAACAATTGTTTAGATAATGTAACAACGTGCAAGCCAAACTGTGCTCATTAAAACATACCAAAAGGGAGAGAGTTCCCTGCTCTGTGTTTCGTGGGCAGTGTTCGTTCTTGTGCGATGAAGAAACCAGTTTGGTTTTTCTTTAGTATACAAATGATACTTAGCTTTGTGTGCGATCACAGCAAAAGGTGACATCTGATGGTAGTTGTATTGTGTCAACCTACTCTCCACTAAAACTTTTTCATAAGCTGTTTTTTCCTATATTAGAACAGTTCATAACGACTGAAATTTTAACTTTTTGACGATGAATCATGTATGGATCTGTGGAAGAATGAAATGTTTGATTTTTTGAAAGGTTTTGTTTTTTTTGTTATTGTTTTATTGCATACGGTTACTAGGGAACGATATACTATGATCTTTTATCTAGATCTAGGCATAACAGCTGCTATAACACATAGCTACCTACCGGTTAATGCTTCAAGTTTAAATGTATGGGTGACTGAACCAATTTTCTTTTCAATATAACGAGTGAGCATTGTGAGGGTGACTAAAATAATTTTACTTTTGAAGTATTTAGGGAGAATGTGACGGTAATTGAAAAAAACTTTAAAATTTATGGCATTCTCTATCTGATCCTCGATAGGAAAAACTTACTTCGGTTGCAAAATAAATAAAATTTTTGATACAAAACTGTGCAAAATACGACGATTGACTGCCAATTCCTAGTGTATCATCGTCATCTACTGAAATAAGTTTGAATAAGGGACTTATTTATATCTGCTTTCCCATAGCTAATAAATTTATAGCCTAAACTACTTTTTCCTAGGAATTATTTAAACAAATATATTTACATGGATTTTGAGCAATACGTAAGTGAAGTGACTTACATTGAACCCGATGCCAATAAATCACAGATTTTAAATATACATAGTGGCTATTTACCGAAGGGCATTGAGTAAACATACCAAATTAGTGCTTTGGGAATCTTGTATGCGCTTACCTCCACACAAATTTCACCGTCAGGCAATACACTTGAGTACGGTAGCTACCGTATTTAAATTTATGCATCGATATATTTCGTTTCAGATTCCTTCTTGCCAGCAGCTAGCTAAGTTGTATTCATTTTCTTCCTGTCATCTCGACAAAAAGTTATTGTCTCTGCTTCGTCGCTTCAATCCATCTCTTCCTAGCTCTACGTATCGCCGGATGGTCATATTCCTTTTTCTCCCAGCTCTGTTGTCACAGGCTTAACTAACTCTGACGTGACCCAGGATTTGAATGCGACCCGGCGACGCATCTCGTTTGTGTGTTTTATTGGGGAGAGTCCGAGGGAACAGGGTCCTGTCGGCGCAATATGACGAAACTTTGAGGTATAGCGAGATGGTTGTTGCTCTAGGTACAGCCTTGATGCAGCGGCAGCCGGTGGAGAAGGCATCAAGCTTGCCGCGTGGTGCGATGCTCGAAGTACTGGACTTTGTGTATGGATGGATTCCAACTCGTGTATTATTCGTGTGTGTAAAGTTTTCGTTTGGTGTGAGTTCCGTCGGCTTAAACAGCGTTGCTCGTTGTATGTAGATAGGCCTATTTCTGCTGACGTTTGGTTTGGCCATACGCGTAAAGTGGCGCACAGTCCAGTTGGCGGGGCTTTGCAGTTTCGACACCGCCGCCGATTTATCATTGCTATTGTATTGGGTAGGTACGTAGCGTGGCTTGTGCATCCACGTGCACTTCATTTGTTGCTGTTTTTATTCCTCTAATGCCCGTTTGTTAGATTTTTCCTCACGTGCCTGATTTCATGCGCCGCAGTCCTTTGCCCCATCGGTTGCCGCAGTTTGCTCGACGCACTTTAGGTCTAAGTGAATATAGTCCTCGCGGAAACTCACAGCTTATCACAGCCTTACGCCACAACTCTCTGATATGCACTAAGACACAAACGGGCATTAGCCTCGAGGCGCGAATGCACACCATGCTGTCGCCAACACATCCTCGCTCTCGCTTCATTACGGCGAACTGTAACGTGAGTAAATGAAATCAAAGCCGCGTCACTGTCCGCTGTAGCCAATCAGAGCAGTCGCCATCGTCGTCGTGAGGAACCTGCCGAAGCGGTATTGGTTGTGACTGCTTGTGACGTCACTCACGGCTTTGATACGGTCACGTAGAGACACACCGTCAGTTGCATTGAAGGTGCTGTAGGTTCCTTGTGCCTTAATTTTTTTTCTGCATACAGACCATTCTGTGGGCTTAGGGACGCATCATCTAGTAGCTTTTTCGAGACCACATATGCATTCGCACGCACTACTTGAAACGAAGATGGGCAGCTCGCTCGTCGTCCTCCTCAAATATACCGTATGTATATTTGAACTAAGTAGCATAGATACGGTAGCACGAGCGACGTGGGAGCTGCGCATCCTCGCATCCTTTTGTTCCTGCAGGCGAATGTACGTAATGTGGTCCAGCGTGAGGTACGTGTCACACCAAGCGGCTCAAAACTCCCGCCTTCGTGCCGCTTGGCCAAATTCTAAATTTTATCAGTGAACGTCATTCCAAAGTAAGAGTTTGTCCGTAGCTCACCTGCTGGTATGCTGAGCTTCCAGGTCCTGGAACGCCATAATAATACTCAAGTTGCGTTCATTCCATTTTGTTTATCAAATGCGAAGAATTCCCACTAGGGAGGTATAGGAGAAAGAAAGCTTTGAGTTTGACTTAAAAAGTAAAAATAGGAAGTGTTGCCAACAAAATTGTTGGAATACCTTCATAAACGAAAGTGTACTCTGCCCGCATCTTATTCATCGCCTTCATCGTCAAACTTATACCCTTGGTAGGGTACAGTCGATTCCGCTTAATAGAACCATCGGTTAAAATGACCAGCTGCTTAATGCAACCAGTTGTGTTGGAACGGAATCTTAAACGCGGTGCAATATGTACAGAGTAGCTTCGTTTGTTGAGGACAACGTTCCGCCTTTATGTGTAACAAACAATTAGTTGTGATTAATTTGCTGGTAATCAGAGAGTGAAATATGCAAAATGAGGTAATTTTTAAATGTGTTAAACTATTTCTTATGTGGACGCATTTATTTTGTAAAGCTTGCTAGTTTATGTTTAAATTTACTAATTTTCTAGATTGTTGCTCTTACACCAGTAGATGGCGCTAGCATCGCCTCTTTTTCACCACGTCATTCAAACTTCATATTAAGAACTGTCTACCAATTTAGTACCCGTGAGTTTTTATTTGCTAATTAACTTCCATAATAACAAACAGTATAAAAAATAGCGTTAGCAAAAAAAGTATGCTTATACCTAAAATTGTTGACCCAATAACTGCGAATAATGGAAATACCCTTTGAATACCCTTTCCCGAAATGGTATTCAAGATACGCATGCCGCAGTTAATGACTTAAATTCGCTTTTTATGACCAACCGGTTATAGTTGCCCAATCAGCTGGTCCCGAAGTAGACGAATTAATTCGGGCTACCGGTTTTTCATGCACTGAAATCTCCCTGAAATTTCATGTCCACGAGGTTATTTCATATCACTTGCGGTTCCCCCACTGTGTCAAATTTTCGGTCCTTTGAGCTGATTTCCATTTTTCGGAAATAAGAAAAAGACACTCGGTGCCAGGTCGGGTGTACACGGCGGATGAGGAACAACTGGCATTTTGTTTTTCGCCAGAAACTGAAATGGTTGCTCCAAAGTTACGGCACAAATTTTGCAACAATCGTTTCATGTTCAGTTTGCTGGGTAAAATCCACGGACAATTCCATCCATGTGACAGCCCCACAATATTGCGCATGTCCTGGGTATTAAGCATATGGTCTTTCAGGACCGCATTCCGAAGAGCAGCGACATTTTCAGGCGTTATGCAGCTTGACGGCCGTCCGAAGACGGGGACCATCGTCAGCCAATGTTTTTGCATCCTTAAAATATTTACGTTCTCATCAGTTGTGCGATTCATTTTGACCTAAAACGATTTCCCAAATGCTTCTGTCAGCATTTAATGTATTTTTGTAGATGTTCTGTCCGAGTTTGCAACACAAGTTTATGCAGACACATCGCTCTCGGAAATCCGCTATCGTCTGTTTCGTATCTCACGCATCACACAACAGTGGGAAAATACGCATAGAAACTAAACGAGATCGCCTAACACAAAGCCGCTTGATGTACTACCCAACAAAGGATGTATATGCGGTACCATGTGGCTGCTAAACTTAAAGATATTCCAGGAACTTTTGAGTCGCATCTCGTATTAAACAGTATATGTTCAGTATACAAAGATGAGTTAGTACCACGAGAAGTCAGCGGCGTGTGTGTGTATTGGACGGCATTTACGGTTCAAGGACTATCGCCCGCTGCTGACAGCAGAAAGTTATCTACATTATTTTCGATGTAAAAGCTGCAGTGGCGTCAGGACACCAGGTCTGTTTCGCCCCGTCGGAACGACACGCCATCCTTAACTTGCTGTGTTTGCTCGATTCGCTGCGTGGGAGACTTGTACGCAGGCAGCGTGGACATTCTCGTTTTCTTGATGCGATTTTCGGTGCCTGGACGGCCTGTGTACGTTCTCGGTTGGGCGAATACACTGTCTATTTTATTTCTCCCTTTGGATTTGTTTTGAAAATCGGCACAAGGCAACTGCGTATTGCTGTGCTCTGGAAGCACTGAACTTGCTGAAATACCGTACGCAAAGCTTTGCTTATGGCAAGATTTTACTGGATGTTTTTTGCTCGCGTTGTTTTCGAATTGTGGGCTTTCAGCCGTTTGTGTTGATGACGTCATCAAGTCTAATGTGCAATATTTGAAGCTCGTTGAAGCTTCTACGAGGCGAACTCGTGCAGTTTACCTTTGATTGGTACTAGCGGCTGTAGTGATGCTGAAGCGGTGATGTCCACGTGACAGTATGGTGTGTGTCTGCACTCTGCGCCCTTGGGCCCGGTGCGCTGGGACTCGGTGCATGTCGGAGTGTTGTCTAATTTTGTGCTATCCTTCGGGCTGTGCGTTTTCGTAAGGAGTTGATTTACCGCGGTTGCTATTTTTCTTGTCACTTTTTTATTATTTCACTTTTGCCGTGTCCTCGGCTCACTTTGCGATCGATTGGCACAACGAAACCTTAACCAATAGGAATGTTTGTTTCTGCAGAACTTTGAGAAGGTGCATTCATTTGACAACTTTGCATCATATGTATTGCAGTTGTTATTAGGAACCTGATTTCTCTTGTGAGGGCTGAAAATCCTATTTTACGTAGCAGGATTGAGTTTTTGAAGTCTCGGGGTTAACGGATTTGGAGTTAACCCTGAGACTTGATCCAACGGGCGAAACCAACGTGTGTATCTGACGTTCCGGGTTAGTCAATCCGATTTGGCTTGCTTAACTCCGTTTCATAACGTCAGTCAATGGCGCCTTTTATACGCCAAGTTGGGTACCTACTCTCTGTGAGTCAGTAATGATAATGATGATTTAATCGTAAACTGAACTCACTAGCTTGATTAATTTACATCACTCAGTCCTTGTGCTTGGTAATAAAATGTAATATTTGGGCATTTTTTGGTCAGAACCTTACTGTATATACAATACTCGAACCGACGTATATCTGAATACCGTATAGCCCGTGACCCATCTCAGTAGACTGGCTGCAACATACACAAGACCTCCAGGGAGGTAATTACAGCTGCTACACATCATCTCTTTGTTGGCCAGGGGTCACTTCGCTATTGAGCCACTCATGAGTCGCTGCCAGGACTGCCCATGGGATTTTTGACAAAATCTACGGTTGTGTGAAAAAAAAAAAACACGCTTTGGCAGCCGTGGGTGCTATAGGACAGATACGCAGACACGATGAAAACTCGGTATCCTCGGAGATATTCTGCTGGCAGTGTTATATATAGGGATCCACTTTTAACTCGATTGGTGTATGTGTAGCTGCTTCTATTTTTAATACAAAAATTGAAGGTTTTTGTAGTTACTTGAACTTTTTAACCAGGCTAAATAGGTACCTACTCGATTTATTGCTTATTCAAAAATCTGTGCCTACTCTTTTTCAGTAAAAGCTCTTCTTCGCCCTTTCTCTTCACACCGAAATCGCAAATTTGTGAACTACTGTAGTCTGAACCTTGAAACCGAAGTAATTGTGGACATTCTGTTAATATTTAGCAAATACAGCCAAAAATTTGAAAAACAAAACTTTTTTATTTGGAAATTTTTCACTAAAGCCTCTTACTTAAGTTACCCACTGAAATTGTTGACTGTTAGTGTTCCGTGAGTCGAGGTGATCTGAAGGGCTTGAATATCTACAAAGTGCGTTGCTGCTGTGGTAAGTACCTACTGCATGTTATTAATTTTTGTTTTCTGCATGCGAGATCATGTTCAGTACATCTGACTAAGCCTCATAACACTGTTAACACCAGGCTGTTTTCTTTTGATTCAGGAGGTCTTTATCTTTATGTACCTATTTCTACGGGAAGCGACAGTATTGTAGGTATAGTTTTTGTCCATATAGCTACCTATGTACCTATATCATCTGCTCAAAAGATGCTCACATGTTACTAGCTATTGACTCTTAGTGTCTTGACTGATTGAAATATAGACGTTCTTCATTTGAATATTCTTTCCCATATTTGATTGAAATTTTCATTAACTAAATATGAAGAAAACACGAAGGGCTTCATTGACTGAGAAGGCGTTTCAAAAATTAATACGATGCGTTTTTTATTAACTTTCCCTTCAATGTGTCTGACCTAACACTTTTGCCATGTTTCGATTTCTACACGTTACTGAAAATCGTTTCATTCATGATTCAGTCTTGCCTTTCTTGTAGGAATTACACTATTTAGAAAGTTGCATAGGTTTTCGCCATTAGAAAATGGGTTAATTTCAGGGTTTTTCCCCCAGTGAATTGTTCTCGATACAAAATATTGGTTAAATTGATCGTCTTTGCAAAACCGTCTTGCTGTTAAATGAAGTTACGGTTTCTGTTAATATGGATTAACATGTTGTCTTTGCTCTGGAATTCAACACGTTGTTGTCAATTCAGGTCCCGTTTATGGATACATTTACTGAACCCCTTGCTCTTCTCCTCACACGAATTCATGTCAATGCAGGGCTCCTGCTTGGAGAGTAGGTAGGTCCTATGTAACTGCTCAAAAAAATGATCAATTTCCTATGTCTTTCTCTGTTTTCTGCAGCCGTAAATTTCTTTGAGCGATATAGAGGGGATTTGGCTACAGCGCTCTCTCCATTTTATCGAGGCAGTTTGGGCGTGGTCAGAGTCCTCTGCAGCGTTGCCTATTCTATGGCATTTCTGAGATTTTGTTCAGCCCATATCTTAACCCCGCCCACTACCTGCATAGCGGAAGTCTCAGAAATACCCATAAAATTGGCAACGCTGTACAGGAATTTGACCGCTCCCAAACTGCCTTGATAAAATGGACAGAGTAAAGTTGGTACGTCCAGACCAGGTGCCCTCACCTTCACTTACCTCGCTTTCTACACGCCAATAAATGTGGGTTCCCTAGTTTGGATGTGCCGCTTAGGCTCCTTTACCTTAACTTTTACCTCTCTTTCTCCGCACCAGTGCTTGTAGGTTTTTAGCTGGAGTGTACGGTCGAGAGGCCTTTATCTTTACTTCTCCTTCTCCTCACGACAAGCCTTATCTCTGTTTGTGTCCGTGTAACAACGCCTGTGCTTTGAAGGTGTGGCGGCTTTCCTGTCGCTCGTTGCTGCGAGATATTCCGTCAAGCCTTTGGACGCACGGGTGCTATTTTCTCAACCGTGTTAAATGATCGACTTCAAAGAAGACGAAGCGCTTAACATATCTCTAGTTAGAATACACAGCCGTTCTTTACAGGTTGGCCCGCTAGGGAGTTTTTGATAGAAGATGAGTGGATCAGAATCTTCTGGATCGTTGCAAGTAGGAGATTGCATTTAAATTATTGTAAACCGTATTTCATACAGCAGGCATGAATATAATTGATTGTTATTTTGAAAGTAATAGATTGTTATTTATTACTTGGTTCTTGTACCGTACACAGTACCATACATAGTTTACGCTAGTCATTTAGGATGTATGCTGCCCACTTCCTATAGCGAAGCGAAAGCGATAGTTGTGTTGGAGTCACATTTGTGCCTATCTGCGTGATGAAGGGTTGTCTATCATTTCAGTAGGTATCTACTCTGCTGGCATTGAGAGCGATTGTTTTGTATTGAGCTACTGATGCAGTTTTTTATTTTAACTCGGAAGAATGTTCGGCCGTTTACGGTCAAAAATAAGCCTTCAGGCAAGCCATATATGTAAGTAAATGCAGTTGTTGAAATGGCCGCTCAACTTCATAGTTAACAATTCGTGCATTTTTCAATGTTTTTTTAATGTTGCATCCATGGATGGCATCCACAAAGTAAATCAAGTATTAAAAGCACAATGTAAATCAACCTTCTTTTCAATCGGTGGACTGTTTCTTAATGCCAGCGGCTTCTTCGATTTATGCCATTATAGTTCTGGACACCGCCGCGGCGGCCCCAAATATTGCAAGGGTCAGTGTTGAAATTTTCGTGAAAGTCTCGCTGGTGTGTAAATACAACTAGTTCTCTGTAGATGTGTTGGACTCTTGGCTGAGAGTTCCCTAGTTGGGTTGTACGGTCATGGTGACCTTACTTTTTGCCTTTACAGCTACATGTTTGGGCGGTTCTGTTTCACGTTGTCTGTTTAAAAACAAGATTTGTGAGTATGCCCATTCACTATAGCCTAACTGAAGCCCAGTTATCTACCCCAGATGTTCCAGCTAGTTTTGGTACACTCTCTGTTTCCCGAAAACGTTTTTGGCGGTTCTTTCTGTTGCTGCAGTCAGTAGACAATGGCGCTGATGAGGTCGCACATTTCTTTTGATGCCGGCGTGCATGCGTTCCACAGCCGAAGAGCGTGTCACCTGCGCTGTGGCGTCTCAGGTGTTGTTTGCGCCTCCCCGCAGGGCCGTCACATGCGCTTGTTTGATTGCAGGAGGCTGTGGCACCTGCGACTGTGACAGAGTGGCGTGCGCCTTCTCTACACCCTTCGCTCTTCTGCCGTGTCGTCCTTGTTCTTGTGTGCAGTTTGTAAACTGGCTAGTGCATGCTCTGGGCCGCGCGTCTTCCAGCGTTGAATGCTAGCTATATGCTGTTGAGCATTTTATGTTACAGTATATTCCAGAGGGCTATGTATAGGAGGTACCGTACCTACTTCTCTGTGTTTAAAAAAGTCAGAAGTGACATATCATGGCTGTTATACTCCAGACAGCGCCTCCAGTCGTATATTTCTGGTCCTTCGTGCTTATGTTAGCCGGCGTTATGGATGATAACTTCGTGTGCAGATCCGAACGGGTGGCATTGCTCTGAGTGTGAATTTCGTTCTACTTGTGTGTTTGTCATTATTGACGTGCTGATGTCAATTGCTACGGCAACTTGTCAAGTGCGTTTTGATATGCGCACAAGAAACGATACGTTTATGATCACATTAACTTGCCTTGAGAACGTGTTGATTTCTTAGGCGATGTCCAGGTGATGTTACGCACACCGCCCATCTTGCGCAGAAATGAAGCTGCATGCATTCCACGTTGTCCTGGCTTCCCTTGATATGTCTTTACGTTTCAGAGTTTTAAAACACTCTTCTCACTAACTTGGACTGTCTTCACATTGACTTGGCTTGTCTTGTTATGCCTTTACGTTTCAGTTTTAAAACACTATTGTTACTAACTTGGGCTGCCTTCACGTTGGTCTCGCCTGTCACATTGCAAATATTAAAGCTCTGATCTATGTAGAAGTCATCATTGTTGCCTTGTATTATTGTCTCCGTTCCGTGCCGTGCAAGCACCAGTATAACCGATTGAGAACAGCGCAATTAAATGCTAATGTAAACAGAACATCGGCGAACACCGTAACTGTGGGGCTTCTGTCGTTGTGTTTAGTTTACGTGTGAGCTGTTCATAGGCGCTCTGAGGGCTGTAGACAAATAAACTTGTGATGTCCATCCTCAAGACCGCCAGCTGCCTGATACTGTAGTGAACGGGCCATGCGTAAATGCTATTGAGCTGAACTTCTCTGTGAAATTAGTTACATTTATTTCAATGGAGTTATCAAGTTGATCGAGCTCGTGAAGGACGATCCAAAGCAAATGACATTGACTGCATAGGTATTGTTTTTAAACATTTTTGTGTAGGTAGTTAAACTGATCTTACACCGACGGCCTAAAAAATGACATTGAGCGGGATTTCTGTTAGAAATAAATTGAAAGCAGTTCTATGGAGTTATCGAGGTAATTCTGTGGAATATGGACCAAGCAAATGTTTTTTTTTTTTGTGAAAATGTGTTCTATGTCTGTTGAAATTATTTTATAAAGCAAATATGTGGAGTTGAGCTGATCTCAAAATGGACGGTGTAGAGAACGGGTGAGCAAACTTTTTGACTCAGGAGCCACACGGGCCAGCACCCGAGGCATACATATCAAAATAAAAAAATAACATATTTGCTGCAGATATGCAATTTTTAATAAGTTGCATAACACGTGCTTAAAAATAAGATAATATATCTAAGATCCCAAAACCTTCCGCGAGTCGGATTAAAAAGAGAACGGTCCAGATGTGGCAATTAGGCCGAAGTTTGCCCACCCTTGGTTTAGACTATAAATGCTGATAATATCAGTAAAATCGAAACAACTATCAATTTTGGAATAATAGGCATTAATTGGTCAAGTTTTTCGAAACAAAAAATCTTGAAAAATCAAAGTTAGCAGATCTTTCTTATAGGCTACCTGCGCAGAAGAAAGGTATTAGTAGTATAGGGTTATTGCTCTGTGGTATTCCAGTTTCCAAATGAAAAGGGAAACGCAAAATATTTTTGTTGTGTTTTGATGTTATTACACCTGTGCATCGAGAAAGCTTGCAACTGCTGCTATTTGCGCAATTACGACTCGATTAATTTGGTCCAAACACCAGTTGCTATCTTTTTGCATATTTTTGTGGTATGCAAAGTTTCACTTAGTTATCTGCTTTTGTATTTGTGTAACGCTATTAACAGTCTTGTTAATTGCTGGCAGTTCCAGACGATTGTTGTCTGCGCTGCTATTTGCGCAAAGGTGTAAAAACACCTTCCGACACCTCCTTGAATTCATCCAATGTTGAACGATCGAGTCCGACAAGCGTTTTCCAGGCGAGATCACAGTCTCCTAGCTAGCTACAGATACGGTACCTGTGGCCAAAAAACGTGGATCACTGTCGAGAGCCGCAAACGCACCACTGTATCAGAGAAATCGCTGTTCCCGAAAGTCAATTGCTTTTAGCTTATCCAGCTCCAACTCTGGCCAGCCGCCACAAACCAGAATACCAAGAAGCAAGGTAAACTCGGCGGGAAACGACCTGTTGTCCGCCAAATAGACGCGGACGTAAAGCATTCTGATAACTGTCAAGCCGAAATACAAACCTCTTTCCCTGCTCATCTTCAAACAGGCGCTCTGACTTGTCCTGGCAATTCCCTCGCTCGCCCACCTCTTATCTTTTCTCAACAATCGGGCACTCCAAATGCACCATTAAACAAGAGGAGCTATGCAGCCACTCTAGCCTACGATGTTACAGCTCTCAATTAAACATGGATCAACCTTTCAAACAAAAATCTGGAAGGAGAAGTTGCATTGAAAGGCTACAAATGTTTCAGTATAGACCGACCCACAGATAGTGGCAGAGGAGGGCAGGGGGTCAATCAGATATAGGTATCCAAAATCACCTCAATCCTCTCTGTAAAAGTTTCGCAGCAACTAAAGATTATGAATTTATCACTACCCATGCTCGTCTCGGCATTCGACAGCCGTTGAATATCATGCTCGCATACTTATAGGAGCCCTCGCAGCACCGCTGAAACCGATACAGCACTTTATAACAAAATCAAAAATGCACTGAGTGCTCAGAATGAAACAATTTTAATGGGAGACTTCAACCTTCCCTAAATTGATTGGAACACATTGCGCAGCCTAGCCCCAGGCAGTAAACTGCTCGAACTCCTGAGCCACCACCACCACCTGACCCAGCACGTCAATGAACCCACGAGATACGGTAATATTCTAGATCGGGTATTCTCTACTCCTGAATTTGAAATTGTTGAACTAGCCATCCTAGACCGGCTTGGAGACCACAACATGATTGAATTTACGCTCAAAACTGGCAACGAACTCGCCATTAATGCCGTCTCAAGCTGCCAGACTATCGACGAGCGAATTTTTAGGGAATGGCAACTGAAATAGGAACAACTGACTTCGAAACCCATATCAGAGACGCCAGTGTTGAACAATGCTCGCATATTTTGAAGACGAGCATCCGGAGTGCTGCTGAATGATACATCCCAAATAAACGAGTTCGTATCAGTAATGATCCCCTCTGGATGAATCGGACAGTCAAATGCTGCATTGCAAGGCGACAGGTGCGTTACAAGGCCTGGAAGCGTAATCCAACAGAGGAGAACAAGTCCAGTCGCATAAGGGCATGTCGGGATGTAAAGAAAATATTCAGGACCACAAAAAGGGAAAAAGAAGTTTC
>LQNS02277217.1:7194502-7224034 GCA_001587735.2 Parhyale hawaiensis | reverse complement strand
TATATAAAAAGGCACAAATGATTAGATTTTGGAGTTTATGCAAAGAAAAATATGGTTTCAGAGCCAATTTGAATTTTTGCTACCGTTGGCTTACTTGGCGGAGGTATGCGCTCTCAGAGTGCTCTAGTTACTCGTTGCAATGGTGGTTAATGAAATTATAGTCGAGACGTGTGTTACCCTAAAGTACAGGATCTTCAATAATTATCGTTACAACCTTTTTCTTGATGTCTATTTTACTTAATATTCCTTCATCTCCGGACGTTAATCCTCTTGATTTCGGTATTTAGTCCACATTGGAGAGCAAGGGCTCAGCTACCCATCTCAAAAATGTGGAGTCTTTGAAGGCAACACTCTTGCAGAAATGGACAAAAATTCCTCAAGCTATCATTGCTGGCTCTTGCTAAGCGATCTCCAAGTGTTTGCAGCGGGTTATCGATGCCGACAGAAGGCATATTCAATAAATAATGCCTCGATATTCGGAAACAAAGATAGTTAAACATGTTTATTTGGTTTTGATTTGTATATTTCGATTTATTTAGTAGATGTAGGCAACAAAACACTTCTAATGATAAAGTTTGAACACCCTGTAAACTTCAGCTTACCCTTTCTTGTGTTTTTTATATTTTACTTGAATTACCAACGATTACGTAATATCATTTTTGTGTCACTCTGTAGTTGAGGAGCAAGCCAAGCAGAAGTTGGCCGCTGCTTGGCACAGGCTCTTATACACTTCCTGCCTCTCGCATCCGCCGTACATTGCGAAACTTTGGCTGACGTTGCCTCGATTTGCGTGCACTTAAAGTCAGTTTTTGGAAGTATAGTGTGGCCTTTCGGAGCTTAGTTATCTCATTTGTTTCTAATTGAAAACGACGCTGTTGCATGACAATTTAATTTTTTTAGTATCTTGCTCATGCACGAATGGATGCGGAAGATCATTCGTATTAGAGCACCGTGTAATTTCTGCGTCGTATAACATAAAGTATCCCTATTGGTTCACGTGTGGATGAGGAGGCTTAATAGTAGGAGGGAACGCAGTGACGCTTCGCTTTTTCTCTCAATGGCTGCTCCCTTTCCACCAATCACACGCTCCCAGTCATCCCTTCCTACTAATCATTGGCTCCCAGCCACTTGTGCAGCCAATCAGTAGTGAAGAAGTAGGAAGAATTTTTTCTTCCGATCTCTATAGCCGTTTCTACCTCCATCTAAAAAAACTCCCTGTGTACGGACCCGTAGCTGGTTCATGACGGTTAAAAAAATGGAAGCTTCTGTGATAATATTTTATAGCATTTCATCGTATCGGTGATACTTAGAACTCACTTATATAAAGTTATCAGGAAAAAAAAGCTGCCTATTTACGTAATTGCAACACCCCTTTTTCTTTGTAGCGGTTTAATTAATAACATAGTTACTCCTCGATATCGCTTTGCTATCATAGAAAATGTTGGATATTTTTCGATAATGGTGGCTGCAACGTAAGATTAGACCAAATCAATGTAAATGCTCGTTCAAGGTAATTTATAAACAAATTCATGACAGGCAAAAATGAAAATTCACTGTATGTGATTAGCAGCGCCGTCACATTAGTTTGTATTTAGTGTTATAGATTGTGAAAGACATTGCGTATGATCCCATGCATATTCTATTGAAATATATTTTAGTCAACCAGTACATAATCTACTAAGTTGAAGTTATTTTATTGGTAGAAAGGGAGGGGGGATCTGCGTGTCTGAAGTCGTTTTCACTAGAAGTGCTTGAAAAACTGAAGTTAGGGACTCCCTGAAAAGGAAAACATATTTTTAACTCTCATTTTTGCCTGAGAACTTAGCATGCCAATGCAGCCCACTTTCTTGGCTATCATATTCTGTGTGTGTGGGGGGGGGGAAAGGCGTGAGTATTCGTTCACCAAAAATTGCGACTTAATCACGATTGTAGCAAATAAAAACAAATAACTAAGTTATACATGTATTTTGGGGCGTAGAATCAGAATCTGCGATTGAAAAGAACTTCATTGATGTACCTCTAGAAAATGTGTTTCTGTATTTTTCTTTTTGTTTTGGGAGTGAAAAAGAGTTCGTTTGGCAGCAATTTTGCTTAAAATGCGGTAGCTTTTGATTCAACGTTTGAATGGAATATTCTATATTGCTATAGGATATTTTCAGGAACTCGAGTCAACCTTGAACTGGAAACGGTACATTATTCTATTAGCACTCACAGAGAGCGGCTCTAAGCATGGCTGGACGGAAGGAATTGACTTACAATAAGAACTGGGTACTAAGCTGTGGAGAAAGTTACAGCAAGATCTCCAGTGATTTGGGCACCCTATGTACTACAATTAGTTTTTTCATAACAAGATTTAAAAGACGTGGTACTCTTGAGAACCAATGCCGACCAGGCGCTCAAGGAAGATCTCCCAAATTACGTGAACTCTTGATAAATGCAAATCATTCTGAAGATCTCCGGTGGGAATTGGATTTTTTCATCTATCGTCCCAACTTTCTCCATAATCTTGAGGAGATCTTTCTAGGAGCACCTGGTCTCCATCGGTTCTCAACAGCTAGTATCACGTCTTTGAAATTTTGCTATGAATGGTCTAATTGCCGTAAATGGGTTGTTCAGGTCACTGGGGAACTTTCCTTACCTTTTTTCATTTTTCCTTCAGCTGAATTCTCAGTTCTTTCTGTACGTTAGTCAATTCCTTACGTCCAACCGTACTTAGACCCGCTCTCTTGCAGACGGTCCCGGTTTTCACCTGAATGTTGAGTTACTGAAAATACTCTACAGCAATCTAGAACATTCTCCTCTAAAGTTTAGCCAAAATCTACCACTTTATAATGCAAAATTGACGCTGTACGAACACTTTTTTCATCCCAAAACGTGAAACTGCAAATATTTTCTACATAACATTGAATTTTTTTTTCATCAGCAGATTTTTGTTCTAGGCCCCGAAATCCATGAATGACATTGTTATTAGTGGTTTTCGTCTACGACAAATATGATTAACAAACAATTTTTTGGTGCACGAACACTTATTTCCCCCCACTGTATTTGATTGGGTTGTTACCTATAGAAGTCACGGGACGTTATCTCTCCGCCGAGTGGTATTGTGCAGCGCAGGCGCTTCTGACACTTCCATTGTTCTCTTTCCTAAGCTCCTCTTCCATCATTTTCGGGCGAAATTTCCATCGAGCTCGTTTCTACTGGATGCGGCCAAGTTCTGCTGTCGCCACATTTTCACCTTTTTGGGGTTGGTTTCCTGCTGTCAGCACATTTCTCTTCTGTTGGCTAAGGTTTCTTCTGCCAGGCCTTGGTACATTTCTCTTCTCTTTGATATAGTTTCCTTGTGTAGGCCTCGGCACATTTCTCTTCTACTGGCTATGATTTCTGGTACGTACCAGGCCTCGGCACATTTCTCATCTCATTGCTTCAGTTTTCTTGTGTGCCGGCTTCGGTATAGTTCTCGTCGCTTTTCCTTAGTTTAATGTTGAAAATTTTCGCTTCATTTCTCAATTCTTTACCATGCTTTCTTGCTCCCACATTTCTCTTCTATTAGCTATAATTTCTTGTGCCTGGCCTCGGCACGTTTCTCGTCTCTTTGCCTTGATTTCTTGCTGCCCGACCTCGGCGCATTTCTCTTCCCTTTGCCTTGGTTTTTACGACTCGTACAGTAATACGAAGGCCGCAGTTCGCCGGGTGCCGGCGCGATGCTTCATCCCTTTCTTGTTATAGGATGCGGTTTCAAAGGAGCTAAAAACGCTTTAGTGTTCTTTAAAAACGTCACTCGGATGGGACAAAGCGGAATAAAAGCCCGGCCGGCGGCGGCGGAACTGTTCCTCGGTGTCTCGGAGCCTGGCTGACATGGCCTAAAGTCATTGCTTGGATAGCCAAGATTTATTGTGAAGAAATCGTTCTAGAAATTAATTTCTTGTTAAGGGAACGCACTGCAAATGAATTTCTCGATTTTAAGGGATCGCTCTACTAACGAATTCTCGTTGTTTGTTGGAATCGCTCTACGATGAATTTTTTCATTATTTTGCGCTTTGCACCCATTTTAGAGTAAAATTCATCTTGGTATTTTGTATCGTGAACGGATATCTTCTTTTTGGCTAGTAAAAGTTGTCTGTATTTACAGTCTTTGTTCAGATTCAGCGCAATTCACCTTCTCTCATATTCCAGCTATTTATACCGGGTAATATGTTTTCCCTTTTTGTATTTTTGTATCTTCTTGGAAGTGGACGGCAGTTTCTTTTTTACTTTTCAGATACAAATCATTGCTAGATATTTCTCTTTTTCTTATCTCCTTACAAAGCTCGAACAATTTTCATATCACGCAGCTTTAATGCACTTTCTGCTTCCATCACATAGTTCGTCCTCCGAGACGAGCTATTGATAAATTAATTTCCTTCTCTTCAACTTTCCAAACTTCTGTTGTGCTGGCTCTTACCATTATTTATTTCATTTTTGTGTAACAAGAATTATGTTCATGGCCATTCACAGAAAATTTTAGTAAAACGTCCTAAGCTCTCTTTCATGGCCATCGGCTGTTTGCCTGAAATTTTGCGTGTGGGTGCCCGGTATTTAAAGTTTGATGCTCATCCTTGTTGCAGGAAATTTTTCCCTAGCAGAAGTTTGAGCCTCCTCAGAAGCTGCTGCACGAATTTAGCTTCGCAAAAATAAAAAGCTTTAAAGTCGCTTTGACCCTCCCACCAGTGCTAGAAAACCAACATGCATTGGTTCGTGCCGCAGATATCTCGTCTAGGGCCCAGAGAAGTGCACGGCTGCTGTCGATACTCGATTATCTGAACAGTGACGTCGTAGACGGAAGGCTGATATGATAACTGCGCCCCCCTCCGACCGTAAGGTCAGTAACCCCCTGTAAACTAAGTATTAGTGACAGAAGTGCTGACACTGAATTACAGAGCAGCAAGACTTTCCTCCCTGGCTTGGGAATAGAACGCCCGTGCTACTTATTATTATTAAATTACACTAAGACTGGCGACGTGGAACGAAGAAATTTCTTGAGGTTGACAAACCCCCAGGCAACCAGCCCAGCTGACGAAAAAAAAAGAAAGAAGAAGAAGATCCGAGATCACAGAATAGCTCTGTGTACAAATTATCATCACTTCGTGATAACGAGTCTGGCAGCGCTCCTAACCACTGCGCCACTGAGGGGCATTAGATACGCAGAAGTAGCCAGGAATTCTGTTAGGGATGCTGGATTGTAGTTACCGATTTCTTTTTCTCGAATGAGAAATCAATATGTGTGCTTTTTTATGCGGACCAATTTCAACCATAGGTAGAAACATTCAAAATAAATCGATTTCATGAATGATAAGATGCCCAAAACTCCTTAGTTTTCGAGTTATAATGACTTGAAGAAATTTAAAGCTGTAAGTATAATACTTCGAGCGTGCCGAAGTTAGCACTAATTTTGATAGTTCAGCACTTTTCCAACCCCACCACAGCAGTTCACCTTATCTTCACAATAAAAAACAGGTATTTCTTGGTTAGGAAAAATATTTGCAGTTTGCAACTAAGCATTTAACGTAATTACACTGCTGAATGGCGGACACTACGTCGTCAGAGTTTACATCTTTGTCGTTTCAAAAAAAAAAAAAAAAAACAGGGTGCCTGCCACCAGATTTTGGACCTTGTGTACAAATTTCAGAGAGGCTCATGCTACAGTGAACAAGGTATCCCAACTTCTCCAATCTGATTCTTTTCACTGATGAAGCGTAGCTTACTTGCGATAGGGTGTTTAACATTCACGATAATCATCATTGGGCTCAAGCTTTATAATCCTCATGTCATTTCTCCTAATAATCATCAACATCGAATCAGTGTAAACGCGTGGGCATTAATGTTGTCGGAAAATGTGCTGAAAGATCAAATTTAGCCCTAACATTGCCGCGCACTCAGTATCCTACTGAATTAAAGTTCCTTAGTTATAACTCGAAAACTAAGGAGTTTTGGGTATTTTGTCCTTCATAAAAATCGATTTATTTTCAGTTTTTCTACCTATGATTGAAATTTGTCCGCATAAAAAGAACACCCTGTACATATGTTTATATTGCTCCCCAACACTTTAGCTTGCCTGCTATGCGATTTTATTGTAAAAAAATCGAAGCTTGCTAGGTTCGAAAATATTTAGCCCCACCTGATACGCTTTTGTAATAAAAATAGTGAGGCTTACTAAATCAGGAACTATTATGCACCCTCTGGTAAATAACTGTACTTCAATATTGGAAGACGTACAATCAAACTAATTTAACTGTTGTTATGTGAATATTTTATCAAAATAAGGACTTCGATAGTACTGCTCTTTTATATTTCGTAAGTTTTAACTGATTTTCAATTGTGGAGTCTGTCGCTTGAAGTTCTATTAAAATTGATGACTCTCATCCCCTTGGTTTTCTTTTCTTTTGTCCGAGCTTCAAATTCGAACTAACTTCCATTCGATCAGACTGTCAAAGTTAAGTAGGGCGTCCTTCAAACAGCGTTCTGGAACTCGTTAGCATGTCTTGCATCTAAAGAACGTTAATTAGATGATGTTTTTATGGCCAGTCAAGCCGTTCCTTTACTCTGCTTGTGTTCTGTCATGAAGGAATAATTCAAAGGGGAGTGAAATTTTAAATCAATGAGCTCCAAACTCTCCTCGACAGCCTCCAGTTGCTTACAGCCAAAGTCGAGCATCTAAAGCAGACTTCCTGAGTTGAAAATCTGCGTCGAACTCGTGCCAGGAACTCGCCGCTTGTGAGGCTGGAATTCATTCCAGATAGTCCGAGGCGCTGAGAGCTTTTGAGGGTCGTGATGTTGGTTGGAGTGCAGGGTGAGAGTTGGGATACTGGAGTGGAGAGTGAGAATTGGAATGTTAAGATTGGAAGCGTGAGAGTTGTGGTATTGGAGTGAAGAGCTGGAGTTGTAAATTTTAGAGTGGAGAGGGAGATTTGCAATGTTGGAGTTGTGAATGAGAGTTCAGAGATTAGATTAGCTGGTGAGAGTTGAGATTTTCTAGTGAAGAGCGAAAATAATGGTGTTATTGTCGGAAGTAAGAGCTGCTGCGTTGTGTAAAAGTTCACGGTGATATGTTAGAGTGGAAATCGAGAGTTGTGTTGCCTCAAATTGAATGTTGCGATGTCAGACTGTAGTGAAAGAGATTTAATATTAAATGGGGGATTGGAAGTTCTTAATGGAGAATAAGAGTTATGGTGGTTGTGTCGTAGCACTGGAGAGTAAAAACTAAAGGCGCCCATTGTATTGTGGTTTCATGATATTATGTTGTGTTAAGATGTGTACCAATAAAATTTAAAACACACAAGACTAGCAACATGAGCGTTGTAGTTATTTAACCCTAATCGTAGTATGTACAAAGCGACTCGAGCTTCAGGTTACACCGTCAAAAGTACAAACATAGTTTGCTTTCTTGTTGCTTTGCCAATATATATTCGATATTTGAAGTAAAATGTAGATTACGACTAGATAGGCTAGTCACTTTCTTATTCTTACAAAAGCTAACTTTTTCAATGTCCATTACGTATATATCGCGATATTTTTATAAAAGTTGTAAGACGTGCACGACTGCGCGTCCAACGGAGCAGAGCAGTTAGGCACGTGTAATATCTTCTTACGGCTGCCAAGCTTAAACTCAAAACACGACATGTGGACATCGTCACTGGTCACAGCGCTGCTAAGTACAGCTCACACCACTTCATCGATTCAAGCCAGCGCTTACGTTTTCCAAGAATATACTTACATTTGTTCATAATTACGAGATTGTTCTTTTTATATTCTTTGTTTTATTTAGCTGTATTATACTTTCAATTCAACGGAACGAAAAGGTGAGAGCTCTTACTCCCAAACTCAGTTTCATACTAGATTCTTTAGGAAACGAACCCTTGTGCCATAAATGGTACGACCTGAGTATACATTTGCAAGCATTATAAATAGTGAAGTTTGTGCTAAAAACGGTTAATTTGCTGTAAAAAACTGCTATTGACAGTAAACTTTACAATTCAATCTCGTTACTCCTCAACACGCCTAACCATCTCCGCCTCTCCATGCATGTTTCTGCAAAGTTGCTAACCTGGCACCTTTTTTCTCCTCCGGCAGATTGGTTCCACGCCTCAGTAAAACCTCCAAAGTTTTTCTCTCAGTGGTTGTCATTAAGATAATTTTTACGCCGTTTTCCATTGTTATCAAACAGTTCTGGCGGCGCTGGATGGTTGTTCCTGTACTTTCCATTCTCTTCTTCCCTTTGGTGCTCCACTGCCGGGATTTAATTAAATGTTCTTGATTGTTCGTTTGGCTCTCGTCCCTATGGCTGCCGGAGCCCTTGCAGCCTCAGGCGGCTTTGACGCTTACAATGAGTTTTATGTTGCAATTTTCCATCGCGTCCTTTTGTGTTGCTTGCCCTGGCAGGCGCACGTCTTTAGATTGTTGCTAGATTATGCTATTGGTAGTATTGTAACTTTAGTGTACCCTGCCGTTAAAAGTGATGGCGAAGAATTTGTGATGATACTTCTCTAATCTATGTTATAAGTCTGCTTGTCTCTCCGCACGGTATTTAGTTATTTTGTTAATTAGTTAGTTAGTACGACCCTGACGCTTTCATCAGTTTTAAATAAGGGAAACTAGGACATCTCTAAGGTATTCTTGATACGACCTGGGTAGGGATCAGTAGGGTAAGAAGTCAACAAGTTCCAATTTAGGCTGCTACGCTCGCATGTCTGAGGTAGAAGATGCACTGCCTGATTGTAAACATTTTTCAACCTCCGTATAAGTAATGCGGGTCCGATGTCATCATAACTCAGGAACAATTCTTTTCTTCTGTAGCATTTTCAGTGGTTCCTTCAGTATTAGATAATAGAAAATTAGGGTAATACGGGTCTGAGATACCACTGAAGTACTTTACTTTTGCTCTGTGGAATTTCTACAGGTACCAATTTTGATCATAACTTTGTTACTAATTTGCTTATGTAGGATGCACTTCCCTTAGTAACTTGAAGGAACGTATTTTATGCCTAAGTTTTGAAGAACTTCGCAAACCTTTCCTTTGATCATACGCTGAAAAGCGATGCTTTTGTAGCTCGCAGTCGACCATCACTCTTATAACAAATCTAGCTCAGTATCTAAATACTCGATGATTCCTTATAATATTTTACTCAAGCGAAAAGCTCTTTCGTCAAAGGAGGAAATCAAATTGGACGAAAGCATTTGTTGCCAAAAAATCCTCGTGTTCTTTGTCAGCCTGCGGTACACTGCAGAAAATGTCACCCTGTGGTCCGTTGATCATGCACTCAATTTAATGTTAAGCGTAAACACAGAGCAGCTGAAGTATGGATGTGAGGAGACTCGAACGAAAGTACAAACCAATAGGCATGAGAGTGCTAAGCGAACCTGTATGTATCTTCATTGATTGCATTTCATCGTTGGTACATGCATTCAAATAGAAGATTACCGTATATACATTTGCCGCCATTTGCAAACTGGTTTATTTGCTGCCTATCAGCTTTCAGTAAAGCGTGACACTTTGGCCAAAGTTTCTAACCTGGCTTAGTTTTCGCCTCTCTTGTTCAAGCGTGACAGAAAATGGGCCTATATAAACTGATAAATACATATCGGTCTTTATTATACTATAATTTGGATTAAGCCTCCCTACAGTGCAGTACATGACACTGGTGTGTTTTTAGGCATAAATATGTTGAGCTCTATACATTCCTAGGCGGCCCGTAACCCATTGGTTACCATCACCATCTTCTTTATATTTGCAAAAAAAAAACAAGTATTATTTTGCTGGTCATAGACAACACGATACTTCGACTGTCGACTCCTGCCAAGCTTTTTGCGTCTCAAAGGAATACTAAACACTCTGCCTGTAAGTATAGGCAAATATATGACGTAGTCATGTTGTATTTCCCGTATCACCTTTAAATTTAACGTAAACGTTCATGCAGCCGAGCTCATGCTCATCTTTCATATCTCGGATACAGCCGAATTAAATATTCAGGCCTCGAATTTTTTCCTAACCTAATGCGAAGATTCTCTGTGCAAATACACAAACAAGTAAGTAAATAACAAGTAAACAAAGTTCACAGAATTTTAGTATAATAAAGATTGTGTTCATATTTTAAATGTACACAAGCATGTAAAATTTGGCACTAGTGCTTCGCTGTCAAGCTTTAATTAAATGTTCATGATTGTTCACGTGGCTGTCGTTACGGCTGTCGCGGTACCGCAGGCGGCTTTGACGCTCATAATGAGTTTATTCGGCAATTTTTCATCGCATCCGCGCTCTTTTTTTTTTTTTTTTTTTGCGGTTCAGCGCAAGGGAAGGCTAGCGCGTTAGGCGATTATTTATCGTGGCTGTTATGCACTTAATATCTCAAGAGTGGTATTGCGTTCTCAAAAAAAGTAAGTAAATTTTGAGAAAGTGTAGCCAACTGAGAGTAAAGTCAATACGTACGCTGTTTCAAATATTTAGAGCAGGGTCTTTGAAACGGCTTCAATGTACTAAAACTCCTTGTGTAAATTAATCCATGTGTTTTGGATGTTCTTGTTGTGCTGTTAAAATTTTAGCAGAGTACTAAAATCTTTATGGGCAGTTGTGCTCTTTTATGCTGACTATTTCTATATAAAGTCATCAAATATATTACCATGTGTTACAGCCTTTAAGAGCAATTTCCAATGTCTATTAATAAGTTCGTATCGTTTAAAAATTGTATTATGCGGAAAAACCATCAAGATAACTGTCATTGTTATGCACAGGTAAGTTTCTTTCTTTAGTCGAAGTCTTCATTTAGCCAAAAGTTTTTTTGCTAGAAAATGTCAACTACCGTACATTAAGTTTTTTAGATGTCGTCAGAAGTACCAATTTTTACCGTCTTCGAGGAGGTTATCTTTTTATCTTTTTGTCGTATTTGTCTCTCTCTTTTTCTGTCTGCCAGTTTGTCTGTCACCAAGATCACTCAAAAAGTTATGAACGGATCTTTTCGAAATTCACAGGGATTGTTGGGCATGTTAACAGTAACAGACGAGTAACTTATGGTGAAAATCCGTTCATCCGTTTGTTTGTGCGTTTGTTGGTCTGCTTATTTTTTGGTATCATAGCTCAGAAAGTTATGGATGAACTTTCATGAAATTTACATGAGTTGTTTTGTTTATTACACAAAGCAAATGACCAAATTTTTATGATGATCTGTTTGTTCGTTTGTCGCTGTGTTTGATTTTATGCTTGTTAGCCCAATAACTTAAGTTATGGATGGATCTTTATGAAATTTACAGGAATTGTTAGTAACATTAAAAAAACATAAATGATTAAATTTTGGTGATGATCTGTTCATCCGTTTGTGTGTTTGCCTTATGTTTGTCGTATTGTTTGTTAGCGGCGTAACTGAAAAACTCATGAACGGATCATCAAGAAAATTACAGAAACTATTATAATACTGTCAAAAGGCACTAATTATTAGATTTTGGTGTTGATACAAAGAAAATCATGATTTGAGAACCAATTTGAATTTTTCGTTTCCGTTGCCTCGCTTGACGGAGGTATGCGCTCTGAGAGTGCTCTCGAGTTATCACGAAGTGAGAGAGGTGATAATGTTTTCGTTGAAGATTTGAGTATATATATTTGTATGTCTGTCCACCCAATAAGTGGTCGAAGGAATAGAGCAAGGTTCAAAATTTTTTGTAGGGAGTTTTGTGAGTTGACGTAGATGTGACCCAAGCCAAAAAACTAGGCCTAGCTAGCCATAGAAAAATGACGGTGTTGAATTTTCTCCACCGGGGTGAATTTCCCTCCACCGCGGAAGATCGTCTGGAGGACGGGGCGTTCTATTTTTTTCCTATGTTATTATTGAAGAGCCAATCTCTGGGAAGGAATGGGGCTGTGCCCTAGCCTCGTTAAAAATGACTTCTTTGAATTTGTCCCTACGGCGTGTGATGGTCTTACGCCACAGAGGCGTTCTAGTTAACCTGTTTTCACAACATTTGTCCACTTCACAAAGTAAAGGTATAAGCTAAAGTACTTTAGATTTTCTTTACTTGCATACCCAGTGTCTTAGTCTGCGCAAACTACCAGAGCTGTTGTAAGGACACTGTCGATAATGGTATTCACATGAAATGGGACAATGGTTAATAATATCTGTTTCAACAAGATTCGACGCCAAACCATCTCATTGCTGAGTTTCCAAGCGGATCCTTGTTTCTTACGGAGTAGCCGTTTTGTGTACCTGACCTTGAATTTTCGGTTTTGTAGACCTGCATACCCTCTCTTTCTGCTCTTGGGCTTGTCTATAGAGGGATTTTAACAAATTATACATATTAATGTATCTATATCTTCCAATTTCATCGATGCCTGTTGAATACTGTATAGTTGTAGATCTCTGGTTCTTTCGGCAGTCTACATGTCCCTCGTTTTTCCACTCTAGTAACGCATCATGTTTTCCATGACTGCTGATGCCAGAGAATAGAATTAATTCATAACTATTCATAAAGCGATTTTTTCATTTAAATATTATATAATTATTGTTAGCTTATACGTGTTTATCTGTGCGTCCCGGTACAGTAAGATGCTGACCTCAGAGAGTGCGTTGGGTTAGTTTCGAACAGGTCGGGGTACGTTCGTTCAGCTAGAATCGGTGTCTTAAGTTTAATGCAAGCATGTTGTATCTGAATTTAAAAGGCAGGCGACTTATGACTGTACCACCCTTGAGTTCATTGCCTCGTACTACGACTCTCTTTAAAACAACGATATTTCCACGACAGTTGGCTGCAGGGGACAGCTAAGCTGCTTATGGCGCCGATGCTTACAGCATTCTGTCTTTCCTACGCTGCCTAAAGCCCCGAGTTTACGGATCCTCGGTGCCATTTTGCGGTTCAGAACTGCCAGCCGTAGCTAAACTTGCTAACTTAGGCCGGCCTTTAACACGACGCCGTTGAACAGACTTTAACTTCTTCTTGCTCTTGTGGTCTTCGCCTCAGCGCTGCGTCTTCCGCCTCATTGTTGGTGTGTACAAAAACCTGCCAAGCAAACGCAAGACATGGGCTTTGTTTTCAGGCTCTAAAGAAGCATCGCTAATTAGACATTCCTCGTAGAAAGGATTTTGACTTATGCCTTGTGGTTGTGGCAGCGCTTGATCTTGTGGTGATGATTCTTGTACTTGCTGATTATGGTTGTGTTTGAGCTTGATTGTGGCGATTGGTGAAATACAGGATCAAGTTACTAGGAGGAGGAATACTAAATTAAATTATTGAGTAGCTGAAAGAAATAAATTAACTGACTATCGTCTTTCGTACGTAATGCTTTTAAATACAGTCAGAACATGCAAGTGATTGCTAAATAAATGATGCATGTGTAGAGGCTCTTAAAGTGCTATTGCTGTTGTAGAAGTAAAATTTCTGTTAAAGTTTTTGAGGATTCAAATTTTATCCGTTGTAGGAGACCGTCGTTTTAGAAAGCCAATTGTATTAGTTTTCCCTTTATACCATAATAAAGATCAATATGTATTTATTTATGTACCTATGTGTATTTTTGTGTCCGCCTTATGGATGTAGATTCATCAGAGGAAGTTCGACCTTTGAAATAACTTTAGTAGACGGTGAAAACTTGAACAGCGAGTAGAATTATGATCTGTACTATCCAAACTAGTTATCAGTTTCCGGGTCCGTACGCTGCAAACTATCTGTTTCCATATCCGTACGATGCAAACTCGCTATCAGTTTCCTGTTCCGTACGATGCAAACTCGCTATCAGTTTCCTGTTCCGTACGATGCAAACTAGCTGTTTCCAAGTGCACATCCGTACAAGTAGATTATTTCATTTACGCTTGAGTGATGGTGGCAGATGGCACATGCTTCCGCGAGTCTTGGTTTAATCTGGTATAGGTGTCTTTTATCCTCAGTTCTATCTCTGGAGATTACAGTTTTTATCTCTTTTTGCGCATTCCTTTGAATCTCCGTCAAACTTCAGAATGGTTAGGAAGTACTGGAACTTAAAGCTATTGCAGAATTATTATGATCACAAGGGTGACTGTGAAGAGGAGCCGATGCAGACTCTATGTCGCCATTTTTATCGTTGTGGCAATGTCATGAAAATCATATTTTTAAAGTAATATTTGACACAATGCACACGGTCTTCTTGAAACTCACGGCCCGCAGTACACCCTACCCTCACGCGACAGTCCTCGGGCCGCTACTGAGGGTACCCAAATATACATTGCTGCAACGTATGTATATTTGAGTACCCTCAGTAGCGGTCCGAGGACCGCATTGCAATTTGCAAAGCCCTCGGGACTAGGACACCATACCGTTACCTACGCATCTTCCCGTTCGATTTCTACATCAAACGGTAAAAAGCGACTTGCATTTCTTCTCCCTCCTTGTATCTAAATTCCTATTCCGGGCTCTGTATCTCTAGCTTTGTATTTCATTTTGTGAAGCTACAAACGACATCCTGACTTTCCTTTCGCAACAGTGAACTGTCACAATTATTGTAGGTAGCATTTTCTTCTCTCTCTTTGTATCTAAAAGGCCTAGTCCGGGCATACCTGCTCGACCGCATCTGTATTTCATTTTGTGAAGCCACCACCTCCATTCTCAGCAGCAGCAGCAAGAATGACACTCAAGTTCTTGCCTTGCAGAAAGTGACCTCTCTTGCTAAGACCCCCATGGCTTTTGCCACTCGCCTCTCACTGCTCCTCATTTAGATGCCGCCCCGACGTTGCTGGCCTGATTCCCATTCCGGGATGTTGCTCTTTTCGATGCACTGCCGGTTTAGTCGGGGCTGAATGTTTTCGTTTGGAGACTTGTTTGGAATTTTGCGAGGCCCTCGGGAGCGAGAGACGGGATTACTTCTATGGACGCCCCTGTTCCTGTTGTTGTGTAAGTAGCTGAACAGCAACGTCGCAGTTTCTGAATTGACTCCAACTTTGTCAAACTTGCCTCGTTAGTCGTCAGTCAAGCGGACTTTTCGATGGCTTCGTTATGGTTTCGCTCTGCATTCCTGAGGTCGGGAGCTGTTTCCCTCAGCTATCGCCGTAATTGGTTGGGCGGATAGTTTCACGGCTTCGCAATGATGATGATTATTATTATTATAGTTACCAGGACGTGGCCAAGTTACTGAGTGATCCCTTAATTTCGCTCAACGCTCCCACCAATAACTTCTGTGCGATGACGTACTGGCAGTGTTATTGTTAGTGCCCTTCACCGTCGAACGTGACGGCGAAGAAATTACATTGACAGCTCTTCATTGTTCATTCCCACGTACGGTCGTGCTATAGAGGCTGCAGTGCCTCTGCTGCCAACTTGATGTCTGATATCAGTTATCAGATAAGATGAGAGCTGCCAAATCCACTGCAACTGAGGTGTGTTGTGCAATCGATTGTCTTGCGCTGGCAGAACGTACGTAGTGCGAAAATAATAAAATTTCATCCTTCGAATTGATCAACTACGGACGTCCGTATATGCCCCCTGCTCCAACCGTGTTCAAGATTCGGTTCAGTGGCTATTAACTGCTGTCTATGCAAAGCTTCGAGGGTGACAAAAAATTGATAGATAAACATTAAAAAAACAAGAAAAAACTTAAAGAAACAAAAATAAACACACAGATAAATAAAAATAGCAAAACGCGGTCACCGTTATAATGTTCGATGCGTATGATCAGTTATTACGATTATCAGTAGGACTAAATCATGTATCGTAAGTGGCAAGTGTCTTGACTGGAAACACTCAGCGTGACACAACCTCTACGACAAGACTCTGAGAGGCACTGAACCCCTAACAGTAGAAATTGCTCGCGAATGCGCAATTATTTAAGTGGTGCCAAATAGTGATAGCTCCTCCCATGAGTAGACGAAACATCATAGGAAAGAAAAAAGTGCCCATGAGTAGCAAAATGTATATTGTCAGTTTCCTTTTGAATGTTCAAGATTCAATGGTCCTTCCATCGGCCTCGAGAAGCTTGAGAACGAGCAGAGTAGGAATTAAGTGACTCGAAAAGCTCTGTGTTGAACTCAGTTGGCTAGGGACTAGTTTCGAGAGAAGACCCAATGGAGTGCGTCATTTCCTTCCTTCAAGACCCTCAAAATGTTCTCGGCGTTACTCGGGTTACCTTTCTGCATGGCACAGCTCCGTATATGATCGTGCTTCGTACTCAGAATCTTCTGAACGACTACATTGATTTCTTCATTACTGAAGAGTGCATGGCCACGTAATATTCCGATATGAATGTACTTAAACACGTTGGGACAATCTGGAAGGACAAGGTGAAATAAAAAAGACCGCTGTCTGAACCTCTAGCAACTAGTTTTATTCGTAGCAGGATGGATGAGCACGTCGATGCTGTACGTCGATAAGTGGAGTTCAACACTGAGCTCTCTGAGTCTCTTTTGTCTTCATGCCCTGCTTGTGTTCATGCTGCTCGGTACCCCAATAGGGAGAACACTCTATATTGAGTTTGTAAACGTAAACCCACTATAATTTGTATTCCTATTGGCAATTTGGTTTTCTTTTCCTTCGTTTACTGGGTTAGAGGCTATGATTCATTGTATAGTACGTCGTATAAAACCCAACAGTGTCGCCAATGCCGCATAGCTTTCACTGCGCTTCAGCGGGCTTTAGAACATCGCATTGTATTTTGTTGAACTCTACGCCTAAGTTTACTTAGTTTCCGGTTACATAGCATTACAGATCGATACGATTAATGTGAGTGCCGTGCTTAGGTCCTGCATCATAATATAGTCGGAATTAGAATAGTCTTACATTATTAGGAACCAATGGATAGTTATAATTTGTGTGGAAGATACGCCTGTTTCATCCATAGTCTAAAGCAAATTTAACTAAGCGCATCCTAATCCTGGTTTTATTTTTTTAAGGTTGCACCAAATTTGTATATAACATAATTTATTATATTAATTATTAAGTACATACAGAGTAAAATCAGCACATTGGTCTTTGTTTTAGTTCAATGGTATACAGTCTTTTATATTGTAGTGTGTTCTGCAGCTGCTAGGAAAAACGCATCGGCATTCGACGGATAACTTTGGGATATCCATTAAGCTACGAAACGTAATAATATAAAGACTTTTTATTTCATACTTAGCGTCCTCGGCGGCGCAGGAAAGTTTCAGGATTTCTTCTTGGCAGAAAAAGGAGCGTCGTTTTAAGTGGCAAAAATGTTGTGACCTCCGGTGGTGGTAACTCTCGTGAAGCCGTTCCAAGCGTGCGCTTATTCCAAGTTCAGGAAGGCTTGTAAAAACGGGAGCTCTTGAGAAATGAGACGAAGGATTTCCGGTGCTCAATTTTTCCTCTTACTCGTTGTTCTTCCGTGTCCTACTGGATGTTTTTTTTTACCGGAAGAAGATCAAGGCATCGGACTTCAGCATGAAAAAGTTAAAAGATTTTTTCGCCCCATCGTTTTTTTTTGACAGGCTGCTCATGGTGTTTTCTTTTAGATTTATAAATACAAATTTTATCAGTAATTGTATGATGTTACTGACAGCAAATCATGTAAATAAGTGTAATAGTTTTATTTAGCGGTTTCTGATATGAGCAAGCACAGATCAAACGGCGTTATGTCGACATTTTTTCTTTGTACTCATAATATGACGCGTTCATATATAAATTTAGCTTCTCAGACATTTTTGTTACGGTACGTTGCCATTCTGTATCTTCTTCACTTTCTAGGTTGCTTTCCTTTCTTCATCCAAATAAATAATTTTTTATATTACGGTAATAGCAAAACACTTATGCATAAAACAGAATCTGAGTTCTTCACCATATATTTAATATATTTACTACCCAAGATCTGTGGATATTCCACAAACCAAAATTGTCATTCTTTCTTGATGCTCAGTCCTGCATCTTATTTACGAAGTGTGAAAACATATTCCAAGTCAGACTTATTCCAGCGACAGAGTCAATAATACCCTTTTTATTTTATCTTATGCAGAAAGTGTAACGTGCAGATGGTCAAATGGTTCGATTTATAGATAAAACCACAAGCAGAATAGTTTTATAAATTGCCGCTCCATTGCACGTTGTTATACTGATATACCTCTTGAACATAAGCCTGAAAGTAATCCCACTCTCCAACTAGAGTACTCTGAGAGCGCATACCTCCGCTAAGCAAGGCAACGGTTACGAAGAATAATATTGGTTCTGAGACTATGATATTCTCTGTATCAACATCAAAATCCTATCATTTGTGCCCTTCAATAGTGTTAACAGCTTCAGTAATTATTTTGAAGATCCGTTCATAACTTTTTGAGTTATGCTGCTAACAAACGTTATGACAAACTTGAGTCAAACATACAAACGAAAAAACTGATTTGCACCAAGATTTAATCATTTGTCTTTCAACAATAATAATAACCCCTATAAATTTCATAAAGATCCATTCATTATTTTTTGAGTTATTGTGCTAACAAGCATAAAATTAAAAACAGTGACAAACGAACAAACAGATCATTACCAAAATCTGGTCATTTACTCTTTGTTATATACCTAACAACTCATGTTAATTTCATAAAAATTCATTCTTAACTTTTTGAGTAATGTCATTGAGAAAAATTAGGCAGACTAACAAACAAACAAACGGATGGACATATCTTCACCAAAAGTTAATCAACTGTTCTTCTTAACACACCTAACAATCCCTGTAAATTTCATCCAACTCGGTTCAGAAGTTTTTGAGTTATCTTGGTGTCAGACAGACAAAGATACAAACAGCCAGACAAACACGACGAAAACATAACCTCCTTGGGGGAGATAAAAATGAAGCAGACAAACAAGCAAACGGATAGACGGATCTTCACCAAAAGTGAATCATATGTTCCTCTCAACGTACGTAGCAATCCCGGTAAATTGTAAATTTCATCTAAATCGGTCCATAACTTTTTGAGTTATCTTGAAGATAGACAGACAAAGAGACAGAGAGACAAACCCGGCGAAAACATGACATGGACGTGTGGTCTCTACGTCCCTCGCATTAGTGTTACCTCGAAAACATTCATTTGTTTAACGACAAAAAGCCGTTGCCTTTGCAAAATTGCAATATAACCACTGATGACCTCTGAAGTATCTTCTAGCGGTAGCGGAAATTCTCAATTTCACGTTCATCTCACAGCACACCTTTGTTTGTTTTAAGTTCATAATGTGAAAATTAACTAAATTTTCAACGTAGGAGAAGGAAAAGGTATGTGTCAGAGCAAAAGAACGAAAAGTGAAGAAAAAAAAGAATTCGTTCCTGTAATTATTTTCTGCCGTCGTTTCAAGACGCCGCGGGCCACTAGTTTCCTAACGTATTATAGACCTATTTTTTTCGCCCCGATTCTGTGTTCTAACGGTCCATGCATGGTCCACATTTGACCATAGAAAAGCGTCACAAATCTTTTCATGTCCTGAGTCGTTTAGTCTAACGCACCATGGCCATTTGACCATTTAACAATGCGTGATAACCCCTTGCTTGTTCTGATTCTCATAGTCTAACGCTTCGTTTGCACTACGTTTGACTATTTGATAAGTGTAACAACCCTCTTTTTTTTTTGTCCTCATTCTCGTCCTCGGAACACTTCTTGTGGGCTACAGTTAGCCATTAATAAAAGTCACCACCCATTTTCTTGTCCTCGTTCGCATACTCTAACGCTCCAGGGACCATTTTCTGGCACGGCCAATAATTTCTAGGGCGAAGCAGCGAAGAACAGAGCCAACCATAATTTCCGACCGATGCGATAGTCTGTTTTTCTTGTTCTTTTTCTGCGGCGAAGCTTTTCTTCATTAGATGCTTGATCGGACGTGGTGGCGGAAGGCCATTGTGTGGGTGAGGCAGCCTTTCTGCCCCTGGTTCCTGTGGGGCCTGCGAAACCGATGAAAAAATTGGAGAAGTGCAGTGCGGTTCGGTCTCTGCAACTGTGGAGCCTTGAGACAAAATACAAGTCAGGTGTACTTTATATTGAACATTTGACGTAAAAAATCTTTTGGAAGGCACTTAAGTTGATGGATGCACGTGACAAAGTTTGGTGTGATTACTCGAATATTGGCAACTATTGAGATGAGAGAATGCCAAAGAAACTTCAGAGTTGGTTTTCTATTTAGTTTGAAATGTGCTGGGATGACCTGAATTTGGTTAACTTTGGGGATGAATGATATGTGCTGGGATGACCTGAATTTGGTTAACATTGGAGATGAAGAACTTAATAGCATAGATTTTCTATAGCAGGAATCCTCACCCTTATCTGTGCCTCGTACCCCAAGATAACTTTTGCTATGGACTCGCACCCTCTACAAAACTTCATTGCTCATATGATAAAGCATCAAACTTCTACCAGATTATCCATGTAGTCAAGTTAACATTTGAGTGATATAGAAATAATACCAAGTTTCATATTCTCAAATGCTCATCTCGCATGCCCGCTTGTGAACCACTGATCTATATTTTGCATGTAACGGATGCCATTTGCACAGTTATAACTCGATTTTATTTTTTTAAGCGTCAATTTTTTTCCTTCTTAGATTAACTCAGTACGTGCCCAAGTTCCATTTATCTATCTGGTCTCAAACTTCCTTTTGGACCGTTTTCCCTAGTTTTGCCTAGTTTTGTAACGGTTGTCATTTGCACAATTATGGCTCGGTTTCGTTCGTTTAAGCGCCATTATTTTCCTTTTTTGATAATCTCAATGCATCCACAACTTTCGTTCGTCTATTTTGTATTAAGCTTCGTTTTTCCCAATCCTAAACAATGCTGCATCTTCCCTTGAAACAGTGGTTTCCAACTTTTGCTGTTCCTGGCACCCCTAGAAAATTTTTCCTATGTGCTCACACCCCCCTCTGCAAAAATTAATTACTCATATGATATAAAACTAGAATTATACAAAATTTATGTCATCAGGTTAGGCTAACACTTAAATGGCATGGAAATAATGAAAAGTTTCGCACCTGCATATAGAGTGCGAGCATCCCTCGGGTTAGGAACCCTTGCTCTATGTTAATGCGTTTTGCTATGAAAATGCCAGGAGGATCTATTAACTTCGCTTTTTGAGATTTCTCAAAAATTTAACGAAAAAACTCTTAAGGTACCCCTATCGCGTTTTTTGCGAAATCTGTTACTGTTTCTATTTTAAATTGTATTGCTTGTACGTCGGCACATCTGTGCAAAGATATCGATAGCATGGAAAGAGTCCAACGCAGAGCAACGAAATTGATACCTCAGCTGCGAAACCAGCCGTATGAATGTCGCCTAAAGGAACTGGGTCTGATCTCTTTCGAGCAAAGACGACTCAGGGGGCTACTAATAGAAACATCCAAGTATTTGAATGGCTTCAATGTTGTACCTACAACGGGACTCTGTGAAAGAGACCTCAATTATTGCTTGCAAAACAACGGTCAAAAACTCTAGCACAAAGCTCGAAGAACGACCTTAAGTCAGCAGTTCTTTCCGTATTTCATTGTCAGCATTTGGAATAGACTTCCTTCCGAAGGTGTTTGTGCGGAATCTGTCAACGCGTTTAAAAATCGTCTTCACAAGCATTGGGAGAGACATCCCCCACAGCTAAGGATTTCCTCCTCCAGGAGTCGCACACTCTTAACGGCCAAAGACTCCGAGGCTTCCTAAATTCGTCTTCTTCTCTCTTCCGTTCCAGCTACCCTGTCTAACATCAGCGGCTATTGATCATGACTGCGTGCATTAATGGTCGTCTCTTTTGCTGAGACTCTTCTCCTTCCTCTTTTTTTTCTTCTCTTTTCCCCAGTCTTTTATATCCTACTAACATAATGGCAATAGCTCATAGAGGGCCGGGCGTAAGTTTCGGTGTCTCTTTGACAATGGGCCTGTTGGTTCGTCTACTGCCGCCTATCTAATCTAATCTTGTAGTTGTTGTCCTTACTATAGTTAGTAAAAACTCTGTATCCGTTTGGCCCCAGAAGAATCAAGTTGCAGTGCATCACATTTATAAAAAATGGCGAAATACTTTATCGTTGTTGATTGGCTTCCGTTTGTATGTGGGAGCGTGAGTTCCAATATACAATCACTTCTTTGTTAATGCATTTTTACTGTGAAAATATCCGCAGTATCTGCTGGTTTTGGTTTTAAGAGATTGTAAAAATTTATATTTCAGTGATAAAACTGCACTGTATCACCTTTGCGTTTTTAAGAAATCTATGGAGAGTTTGCACATGTAGTCTTGCGCAAGTTTATTCAGCCTCTGAGTCAAACCATTGCCATTGGGTGGACAAAAATGGGCATTTGTTTGACGTACTTTGTGAAGTGTGCTAGTGCTGCTTAGGGCTATAAGTTATGTAGTGGCTGGATACTAATTTATACTGAGGTTTCGTAGCACCTCCTTAGTCATCAGTTAGACTTAATGCCGCAACCTTTTAGTACTTTAAGTACCGTGAATTATACTTACAGAATATTACTATTTGTTTAAATATATGAAATTACATCATACGGTGAAGATTATGAGTATTATGTAAACTTTGGTTTAAAACAGGCTAAGCTCCAACCGCAGAACTTTGATTATGAATAGGATGAATGTCAGTGGCAAAACTTTGATCCTGAACAATTGAACGCTAGCAGTAGAACTTTGATAATGTGCTGGCTGAACTCCAATGGCAGAATTCGGGTCTTGAGCTGGCTGAACACATCGAATCCTGAGCTAGTTCAACGCTAACGGCAGAACTCGGATCCTAAGCTGGCTGAACGCTAACGGCAGAACTCGGATCCTAAGCTGGCTGAACACTAACGGCAGAACTCGGATCCTAAGCTGGCTGAACGCTAACGGCAGAACTCGGATCCTAAGCTGGCTGAACACTAACGGCAGAACTCATATCGTGGACTTGTTCAACGCCAACCGCAGGAGGCTTATCCTGAGCTTGCTGTTCGTCAACCGGAAAACCCCGATCCTGAACAGGCTGAACGCTCACGGCAGACGTTCGATGAACATCGCAACTTTTATGTCTGACCCTGCATGTTACAGCAATCCTCGCTTATTAGGCGCCTCCAAGACGCGTTTCCATTGTCTTCGATCAAGTGCTCTGACGAGCTGCCAGGCTGTCGCTGGCTCGTACGTATTGCCATCGCGTGAAGTGACAGGCTCAGCCTCCCTGTCTCTGAACCAATTGAAAGGCACTTCAGTTGAGCCGACACCTCTTTTGACGATCAATTGCTTGTTCTCAGCGCTTGCGTACCTCCTATTGAGTCGCCATCAGATCTCATAGCCGTGGTGCCATTTAGGTCCGGTTTTCTCCCCTGATCTAGCGCTCTTGCCCCTGTAAATCCCGTTTTCTGCAAGCCACTGCAATGCCGTTTGTCATCAGATGTAGCGGTGTTGCTGTTAGGTCTTGCTTTTTGCCAACCAAAGTAACGCCGTGTGTCATCATATGTAGCAGTGTTGCTCGTAGGTCCTGCTTTTTACCAACCAATGTAATGCTGTGTGTCATCAGATGTAGCGGTGTTGCTCGTAGGTCCTGCTTTTTGCCAACCAAAGTAACGCTGTGTGTCATCAGATGTAGCGGTGTTGTTGTTAGGCCAGATTTTATCAGTGTTAGTGTTTAGGTTCGTGTATATCTGGTTCATTTCATTTCGTGGCATTCTACAAAATGAGTATTCGTTGTTATGGTACAATCCTGTGACGTATCCTCCTTTAACGTCTATTATTATTCAATTTGTGGTATTTCTCAAGAGATTAGATTGCATTGCTCGCTCTCTAGTTTGTACTACTTTGTTTTGTTGTGATGTTAAAAACTATGCTCTCTATACGTACGTAATGCGTGTATCATTAATTATGTAGCATCCCACAGTAAAAAACCCTGTAACTTATGCGGTTCTCTCAACTGGGTCTCCACTCGACTATGAACTTACTTTACTATATAACATAATTTCAAAAGTATGTTCATTGCAAGTGAACGTTCTGCCCATTGGCCATTTCTGGTTCACTGCCTCAGACAGAAATCTTGGCCTTCCCTCAGTTAAAATTACAAAACAGCTTCTGGGGCGGCCAAACACTATTCTCGAGCTGTTATTATTATCGTAACTTATTGTGACTCGAGCCGTCGTGGTGTCACGTCAAAAATAGTTACTTTGATGAAGCCCCGTTTTTCTTTTGTTCTTCTTCGCCGTGGTGCGCCGAAGAGAATCTTTCCCTTTACTTTTCTTCATCGTCTGACTATTCCTTTGCACTTTATGAACGCAGAGCTAATAGAGTTTTGGTGTGGAAAGCGAAATTCACGTAGGTACTTTAAATGTTTTCAGTACTTCCATTGTAAGTATGACAGCGCAAACGTCTCTTTACATTTAGCAAATCGAGTTCTCGTTTGTAATGCTTCAAATCAGAACAGAGAGACCAAACGACCGTTCAACGGGCCAACAAAGCACCAGAGAACCAACCAGTCAAGCAACCACAGCAACCAAGCTACCAACCAAGCGAGCGACCAAGTAACCAAAATACCAACCAACAAGCCTAGCGACCGACCAACAAGCTACGTATTATTATACTACGGCATTTTCTTGGAGTTGCGTTGTATGGAGCAGAGTTTTATTTCGCCTCAAATGATCGCTTTTGCTCGTGAACCTTGGCTTGAGCCTCGATGTTGGTCTGCGTTAGTGAGCTTCAAACCCGGTAACGAGTCTCTCGCCGCCGTATTACTGCATTTTTATACTCGTAGCCCGTGTTAAAGCTGCGCTGTGGCCGGTGCTTCCTCCGCCGTGTTGCTTCGCCCCTGTAGACTTCCATAATTTTCTCTTCAGTTCGTGTGCAGGTAGGGAAGTGTGCTCCTTCGATACTTCATTATTATTATTATGTTTGTTATGTCCGCCGCACCAGATCGTATGCGAGGAGAAAAGTATGCTCCTTCGATTCATTATTATTATTATTATGGTTGTTTTGTCCATCGTTCCAGATCGTATACGGGTAGGAAAGTAGGCTGCTTCTATACTTCATTATACTGCTCGTAGTTCGATTCTGTTGATCATCTGCATCGTATGCTATCAGTATTGGATAGCGGTTAAAAAACTGTACCTATCCAAGATTGGGTGATCCTTGCAGGTCATAGATTCATAGCCCCGGCCTACAAGGGTCAAGACATGCATGACGATGAAACTTCTTCTATGGAATTTTCACAGATACCGGCCAGTTAGCGCAACGTAATAAACACCAATGCATGTATGTTTATGTATTTATCTATATATTTTTATCTTTCGTGGCAGGCTTTGACGAAAGCAGATAGGTGAAAATTGGGATTCGCTGATTCAACTTGTCATTGATTCTAAATTTGGTTTCAAGTAGTGCCGATGTGTATCCAGCTTGGGGAGATACAGCTAAAATGTTTTAAGTGATGGGAGTGAGGTTTGTGCTTCTTTGTGAGCAGTGTGAAAATCAGCCACGCATATCGCTTTTGATCAGTAAAATTGTAGTTGTAAAGATCTTTTAGTATTCCATAACACAAAATTCCTTTAGTATTCTCTCGGACGAAATTCACATCTCTGTGACAGCTTAGTTGACTGCCGATAAGGCAGTTTCCAACTTTAGTTGTACTTCTTATGCTAGGGACACACTAGGCATTTACACAGACAGCTTGATACAAGGATACAAGACTCGGGCGTCATTTACGCTCCGGTATCTTTGCCACCGATTTTAAGTAGGTATCGAAACGGCCCGCGAGCTGCACATCCGAGCAACCAGTTGGGCGTAGCAATGCATACGTGTCCCCGGCATTGCATATCTTGAAAATATAGGCCTATGTATTTATATATGAAGTCTAATATATAGTCCGTGGGCTGAGCGGGCTGACCTTGCAACCCCCCCCCCCGCCTCTAGAACTGCCGAAAGCCGAAATTGCATGTAGATGGTAGTATGTGACCTATATTTTTACCTTTTCCATGATACCCTTGAAAATATATTGGGACACAATACTATTCCTAGGGCGTTGAAGTTGTGTGTCACTCTCAATATTACTGCAGCTTTTTTTTTTGGGGAGGTGTGGAGAAAGCTTATATTGATTTAACTCAGGACTGGGCGGTCAAAGGAAAGTGATTTACCCATCAAAATGTTCGTCTGGAACCCCTCTATAAGTGGAGTTTACTATTATGCATGGCATGCTCATAATTAGGTCAACAGAGGTCAAAGGGTCACCGATTTTAGTGAAAATTCAAAATGTGACATCTAAGTGTGAAAATGCTTCCTGAAGCTCTAAAATTGAGAATAAATCAGGTAAGAGCTAACAGTATGTTTCAAAGGCATCCTTTTGAATATCTAGTCCGCTATTGTGCAATTATTTTCCAAACTGAGGACTCTGTGTTTAATTAAAAATGTTAAACTTTAAAAATACACAGAAAATCCTGAATTTTGTAGCGGTAAAGTTATAAATGTTTATGAGCAACATATACCACAATAAGTCACCAACAATGATGAGCTTAAGACTCAATTATTTTAAACTGTTAGAACCTTGACATACCACATATTATGCACATTAGCTTCATACTATGGGTTTAGAAATTTCAAAGTCACATTCCTGGCCACCCATTTAATTCAGTGATCCGCCGACCAGTGTCAGGACATGCCTGAGTCATTCACTGCGTTAATAAAATCTTTTTAAGGAATTTTTTGTCTTCGGTTCTGAAGCTCTGTCTATCAATAGGGACGTAGCAAACTCAGTAGGGACACGCATTGCCCCTCAGGTAAATTACACAAGAACAGAAGCCAAGCATGAACATGAAAATTGTCGTGGCATCAAATGGCAGTCCTGCTTATCTTGTTGGCCATATCTTAGCATAGTCGGCCTTGGTTTAGCTAGACAAATTCAGGCACAAAGATGATTTGACGAACGTTACGAAGGTCTGTCCTTGGATGAGGGAAATGTAGCAACAACAACATCTAGTGAGTGTGACCCCGCTAACATGCATATTTTGTTACCCAAAGTTTGATATATTTCGAAAGCTATTAATTAATTTAGCGTTCGTTGTTAGTCATTGCACACTGTTAGATGCTGGAAGAGGATTAAGTTTATTGTGTTAACAAGTAATAGCTTTAAAATATGACGTATAAAATATGCAAATTGTATTTACATTGCTCTGAAGTTATGCATGTTTGCATTATTTTGCCCTAAAATTGTGGTTTATTACATCATGAAATAAAGCTGGCATGAAAAATTTATACTGATTATGGCAGAAATTTTTACTGCTAATCGTACGATAACACCGCACATCTTGAAGAATTCTAAATTGTTACGTTAAAGGTGGTAGCGATTTGCAAGACAGTGCCCGGTTACACTGAGCCTCATGCATGGGCTTGGCTGGTCTATGTCGACCTAGCAACAGGTACGGTGGTTTTGCCACTTTGAATCGTGTTGCAGCTGTTAACAGCAACGCGATGCGCTTGAAAAGGACACAAACTCTATTTTGTAAAGCTAGATTGAGCTATCGGCTGTCTCCTGGCTAACGTTTGGAACGCGAGTTAAACTGGCGAAACCAACGCCTCAATATAAAGTGCCGGACAAGTCGAGCCTGGTGGCCTCATCTCGATGCGACTTTGTATAGTGTCAATCGATGGCGCCTGAAATATTTCTTGTTGAGTACGTCAGCTCAGTATTGCCGAGTATAATTTTTTTACGTTGTAGGCAATGCTATTCCTTCGCTTCTAGTTTAATTTCATTTCATTCCAATAAAAGAAAAATTCTCCCAAGAATAGCACTAGTAAATTGACCGCATTAGGATTCACCCTATTGATGTCAACCTTTGTTCTTTTGCTTCAAGAGTATATTAGACCTATTGTATTCTTCCGGGAGTGTACTACCTATTGTATTCTTATGGCATTATACTACTTATTGTATCCTTACGGGATTGTACTGCCTATTGTATTCTTACAGGATTAAGCTACATATTGTATTCTTTCGGGATTGTGCTCCCAATTGTATTCCTACAGGATTGTATGACATACTGTTGTCTCATAGGTTGTATAACCTATTGCATTTCTACTGGATAGTATTTACTATTTTATTCGAAAAGTGGCTTTCCCTCCAAACTTGAGCATTACATGCGTTCTCTCTGTATCTTACTGAGCAAAGTTTCACCGAATTGTTGAAAAGTTCGTTTTCCCCAAGCATATAAACTAAGGAAATTATCATGTTGTTGAGTTGCCTCCAAGAGGGTGGAGTTTGAACACCACCCTCTCTGACCGCATAGAGGAAATAGTGATGGCGTTTGATCCTGCGGCAAGTATTGCAGGCCCTGGTCCACGTCACCACTTAAGTGGGGCCGCGCCACGATCGGACCATAGTCCTGAAGGGACCAAAAAGGGAGGGTTTTCAGTGAAGTGCAGTGGGCCTCGCCAAACCCTCATATCAGGACGTGCTTCCTTACACGCGCACGCTCCCCAGCAGCCCCCCCCCCCCAGCAGGGCACTAGCCACAGCTCTGACCCGACGTTGCTGGGTGCGCGGAACAGCAAGGCACGTCCCGCCCAAAGGCCACCGGAGGCAGAGAAAGAAAGTAAGCGCGGACACGCCCCACAGCTCGGACCCGGCACCACACTGCATCACTCCATGCTGCATTTGGAGAATTGCGGTCAGTGCAGCAAATTAGGTGCTGTTGCAGGTGAAATTCTCAAGAAAAGAAGCCATTAAGCAACAAGTAACGTTTGCTCTAGCCCCTGGGAGGTGAGGCTTGTACATATATAACTTACAAGCCCATTGAGTTCCCAGGGTGGGAGGAAATTATCATAAAAAGTTACGGTGTTAGTTCCTTTAAGGAAACGCTCCCTTTGCATCTTACTGAGAAAACAGAGAGTTGAAGGGTTAGTTCCCCTAAGGCATATTAAGCATGTGCTCCCTAATAAATCACAGAAGGGTTGAAGGGTTAGTTTCCCTCTAAGCATGTGCTGTCAAACAGCGCTCCCAAGGGGTTATGTAGGTTACCTTAGCCATTACCTAGGCCTTTGGGACCTCTTTCGTGCCCATTTTGCTTCCTTCTAATTTCATACTCCTACTAATATTGCTTTCTACTGTTCTTCCTCTACTTTCCCGACTTGCTGTTCCTATGCGCGTTGATCCTGTTTGGCGACACCGTCATGCATGGGTTTCCCGTTTCTCTCGGCGTACTGTATGTCCCTTGTTCTTTCCTTTGTGACATCCTCTTTGTGCGAAAACGGAAGCTTAAACCTTGAACAATAACTAACTAAGAAAGCATAGAAGGGTTAAAGGGTTATTTTCCCTCCAACATACCCTCACTTTGTATCTTACTCTAAGACAACACGGAAGGGTAAAATTATAATTAAAAACTTCACGCTAAGGGTTACTGTCCCCAGCAAGCTCTCTTTTTGAATCTTACAGAGAAAATTATCGCCGCAGAAGCGCTCTCTGCTCATTAAAATATGTTATGCGCTCCCGTAACGCCGTATCGGAGGGCCACGCAGTGCGTACGGGATTTCCAGAGTCTTACAACTGTAATAAAGCTAATCTTATGGGTGAATTTGGGTCGGAAAAACGGTCGTTTTCGAGGGAAATGGAAGAGTTCACCGGTAAACCGAAGCCTTGCCAACTACATTTTTGCGAA
>LQNS02277217.1:7127414-7174170 GCA_001587735.2 Parhyale hawaiensis | reverse complement strand
TACTTTGGTGTTTCCTTGCATCTGTAGCGAGCCTTGGCAAGCTTACTTCGGTGCTTCTTGCATCTGTAGCGAGCCTTGGCAAGCTTACTTTGGTGCTTCCTTGCATCTGTAGTGTGCCTTGGCAAGCTTACTTTGGTGTTTCCTTGCAATCGCTCGAGTGCACTGCCTAGCAGAGGAAAATTTCGTTTGTGTGCTGCTGGCCAAAATGTCGGCAGTCATTATTTATTTCAATATTTTTCAGCGAAACTTTTTCATCAGGCCGCTCTTATGCACATACGGCATTTGCAGAGTACAAACTCGAATCCGTGCAGCGAGTTTCCCGTGTGATAATCCGTTACGTGGCTTTACCTTCTCCCTTGGCAGTTGTTTCTGGCACAGCTTTTTTTTACGGCCGTCTATTATTTTCATGGATTTAATGTGCAGTTCGCATAAAACTTTTTAATTTAAACTTTTAAGCTACTCTATTCCGTGACACATCATAGCAGAGCTGAAATTATTTCGACTTTTTATTAAACCCTCGCGCTTCTTTATGGTATTTCATTTGCACTTACTTTGATTTTAAATGAACATCACTCTGATGGAATTTGTGTTAATGTACTTGAAATTGATGAAATAAGCTGGTATTAAATGAACTTCGGCTACCGTCGACTTGACAACATACTTCCGTAAACGTACCATGCGTAATGTTCCACATGGGTTGACCTGCCCTTTGACACCCGGTACCTGCCGTGCGCTTTCTCTGTACCTGTTCGAATAGCGGCGTGAACAGCTTGTGTCCCAACGATTGACCGCTAATTAGCAAATAATGAGTTTCAGAATCATCTTTGTCAATGACCCTTTACCGCTCACTTTAAAGATCAATTTTGGTAAGCATGCACTAGAAATTTTTTTTTGTAATTTTGCGATAAAAATTGTGAAACGAAAGTGGCAAAAAAGTTCCATCAACTTGACGGTTCCGTAAGTTTTCATAGCGTTTCCTTTTTCGTCTATGGAAAATTATTTAAATTTGTATTGTAACCGTTGCAAAAGTAAAAACAGCTGTAAATCTTTCCAGAGGTAGAGCTGTCATTTTTTCGGTGTCACTAAAGAAATATTTTCGGAAATTTAACTATAAAGATGATGGCCGCAAAAAGCTAAAGCAGTCACCTACAATTTATTGTGTTTTCAATGTTTTGCGTGCTGTTTTAACTCTGACTGTATCATTCTGTTAGGCTCAGCAACAGTGAAGTGACCTAATGCTGTTCTGTTTCTGTCAATATTTTTAACTCTTCATACCGAGCACAAGATGACATATGTTTGTCCCCGTTACGTATGTATCCTTGTAATATTTCTGAAACCAGTTCCCTACACTTCACATTTGTAAACGATACATTTATTTTCTTTGCTGATTTTGTTTGCTTCTCCTTACGAGTTAGTCTGAGCAAGCAGCGTTAAAACAGTTTCATCTTTTCAACTGTTCCTTTCATTGATCCTCCTAATTTTATTATCAATCTTTATATCCATCGTTTCATCTTTTGTTTCTTTTATTAAACCTCATTCATTGCTCTGTAAAATATCTCGCACTAAGATAAATAATCTGCCCGTCTCTTCACTTCTAATTTTATTATCTATTTCAGTCTTAGGCCAGCATGGATAGCATGCGTTGCCTTTCTGTTAAATTCTACGGTTGTCGAATAAAAATTCTCATTTGCAGATATTTTGTAGGCGTTGAGCGTGATTCCTCACACGTATACGCTGATAATTGCGCCATGTCGTCCATACATTGCATGTCTTTTCACCAAAGGCCTATGCCGCTTTTGGAATATTACTTCATTTCACCAGACCTCTTGCAGTGTTTAATTCTTTCCTCATTCATTAGTCACTTTCGTCATCAAGGAATTTCCAGCTGGGATTCACTTAATTTTATCCATTTCCATCAATTCCGCTCTATAGTAAGTCTGAAGATGGTGCCTGTCGCCATGCAGCGTTGTGTTGTTGTTAAGTAATCACGTGCTGTTCCTCGCATGTTATTGTTTTTATAGAGCGCACATTGAAAGCACTTGGTGTCATTTTTTTTAATGCTCTTCTTATAGGAGAACGTCAATAATAATTGCAAGAATTTTATCTAAAGAACCTGACTATTCCAGCCAAGTAGTATAACGCCACATAGAATCGATTTGTCTTCCATAGAATAAGAACTAGTCTTACCGTTATTCTATACGTTATTGAAAAAGCATGTGACTTTTTTTAAATTCAAAACGAAAATGAGTATTAAAATAGTACTCAAAGAGTATGTGTCTTGATGCCAGCCGATATATTAGGTAGCTACTAATTAAGTCTGTCTGTATGCTAAGCTGTTGTGTAATTTCTATGTGTGGTTCACGATACGCGCCGTATCTGAGTAATATGTCTATTTTTAAATTCTTTTAAGCAATTTCGCGGCCAACACTGCTTCATGTTTTGCTATAACTATACTACAGTAATATTCGTGTGCATACTACACTGGACAGCTGTATGAATATTTCTAGATTTTTATTCTTTGCAATACAACAATTTGATGTATAGGCAACTGCAAACCATCGCTGTAGCTATTACCCTATACTTTTCCTTGCATTTCCTCTTAACTGACTAACGACTAGCAGCTTCTCTATGCATAAGAAAGCCCTTTTCCTTTCCAATATGGCACCTGTTTTACACACACTTTACAGGGCATCTGTTATCCCGTAACTGCCTGTTCTTTGAACAGTTTCTGGCATGTCTTTTTACGCAAACAAAACCTCTTTCTCACTTCTAATTGTCGTACTTGGCTCACCCAACGTACAGTAGTTCAATGTATGTGCACTCTCTATCATTGTATACATTTTTTACTTTTAAATTACTTATACTTTTGCCGGAACTGCATGCAGCGTATCGTCTACTATAGAGAAAGCCTCTTTCTCCTTTCCAATACCTGCACTTGCCTCGCACAACTTAGAACCCTCAGTGCGGGTATTATCCTTTAATTTCCCTTCGCGTTTCTGCCTCCGGGTCATCACTTGCATTGGCTCCCGATGGCCAGGTTGTCCCCGGTTTTATTCCCCTCGGTTTTATTCAGGTATTCCACAGAGGTGGCCACCAGCGCCTGAGTTATTGACAAAGCCCTGGCAGGGATGTGTTTGGAGAAGCCTCCTTCGCCGCTGATCTGACCAATATTGGCAGGGGCCATCCTTTTCCGACCCGTCGTCGTTGGACAAAATATCGCTTCTTCAGATAGAGAAAATCTCCTGAAATTATCGGCTCACTGTTTCCCTTCTGTGCTGCTCTTTTTTTTGCGCTTTCCGTCGCAGCTGGGCAGCGCTTATTGCTGTAGTTAAGCCCGAACAAAGTCTTGGTTCTCTCTGTTCTTGTCTACGATGAACCTGCATTGACGTATTCTTGTTTTGGTTGGTAGGTATAATTGTAATTAAATTAACGAGATTAGATCTCTGGCATTAGACGGCTCAATGCCGAGGCCACATATGGACTCATACGTACAACTGGAAGCGAGGATGCGCAACTTATTGGTCGTTTTGAAATATATTTAAACTCAATAGCATAGACACGGCGACATGAATGACACGTAAGCTGCACGTTCTGGCATAACGTTGTTCCTGTGAAAGTCTAGTGTGGCCCCGGCTTTACAGCCCCATTTTCGGAGAGGCATCGCTGCCCAGGCTATGGCTCTCTGACAGCTACTGTTTTGCTCTTGATCGTACGCATACATGGTCACTGTGACATTGTTTTTGTTTTATCAGCACCGTGCTCGTATTTGTTCCTTGTCTCCTCGATATTTTGTTTATTTGTCCCTGTAACGTTGATTTTTTTTCTGTTCTTCGGGGTGATAATTTTCCTCTTGTCGCCGCGGTGATGATTATAGTCCGCGCAGTGTCTGAGAGAATGCATTGTTTTTAGCATGTCTGCGAATGTATCTGTCCTTCCACACCTCGACGGTTTTGGCGTTGTTTTGAATTTCGTTCACAGACCTCTGTTCTATTTAGTTTCATACTCATCTCGTGTTCTATTCGCTTTCATTCTCCGACCTGTGTTCCATTTGGTTTCGTTGGCATACTTCAGTTTCATTAAACGTCGTTCTCCGTATTGCTTCTCATTTCCCCCGGCAATTAATTCATATTTTGTATGCTCTATCCAGTACACTGAAGTGGGACTCAATTTTGGTGAGTCGCTACCTGGGAGCTAGATCCTGATGTACGTAGGTGCTATTCGTTTTCGTACCCCCGTGGTATAAATTTTCTTTTCACCGCGGTATAAATTTTCTTTTCACCGCGGTATAAATTTTCTTTTCACCGCGGTATAAATTTTCATCTCACTGCGGTATAAATTTTCATCTCACCGCGGTATAAATTTTCATTTCACCGCGGTATAAATTTTCTTCTTCTCAACGCGGTATCAATTTTCTTCTTCTCACCGCGGTATCAATTTTCTTTTTCTCACCGCGGTAACAATTTTCTTCTTTTCACCGCGGTAACAATTTTCTTCTTCTCACCGTGGCATAAATTTTCTTCTTCTCACCGCGGTATAAATTTTGCTCTCGGGCAATAATTTTCCTCTCGTCACTGCAGAAATAATATTTTTCTCGACACCGCAGTATTAATTTTTTCTCGTGTCAACGGTAACAACTTTCTGCTCGTTATTGCGATAATATTTTTTGGTCCCCGCGGTATTAAATTTTTATCGTCAGCGCGGTACTACACGTAATTTTCTGTCGTCATTGCGTTGGTAATCTTTTACCCGGCACAATGGCATTGCTTCTTTTCTTGTCACCAATGTAATAATGAATTTTTTCTCGTCACCGCGCTATTAATTTGTTTCTTTTTAACCGCAGCGCTATACTATTTTTTTTTTACTGATTACCGCGACTTTTTGTGTTGCAGGCGCGAGTTTTTTTTTTTTCTTTTGTTTCTTTGTTGTTGTTGTTTTTGTTGTCTTGTCGCCGCGAAGAAGTGCTGGTTGTGATGTCGCCCTCCGTTGCCGCTACTGTCGTAAAATCACCCGGAATATTTACGGCATCTTTAAGGCGCCAGGAAGCTCCAAGGGTTCCTGGCTGTCTTGTGCAGAAAACGACGTTCGGAAATTGTCGCTCCGAGTGAGCGTATCCCTAATATTATCCTCGTCAAAGTCCCTGTAGATATCAGAAGTGTCCATGAGCCTCCTGTGGATATTGGCAGGTTTCCAGGTGAATTCTTTCCAGTGCATATTGAGAGGGGTTGCACGCGAACCATCAATGGATGTAGAGTGAATTCTATGCAAAACCACATGGTTGTAGAGAGGGTTTCACGTGAACTCCCAATGGATGTAGAGAGGTTTCTTCGTTAACACCACTAACACCACCCCCCCCCCCCTCAGTGGATGTTTAGTAGTTTCTACGCGAAACCCAGTGGTTGTAGCGATGTTTTCACACACACCCCTCGTGCCGAGACCACACTTGCATTCATGCTCACAACTTAATGCAAGAATCTGCAGCTCGCTAGTCGTTCATGCTACCGTATCTGTGCTACCGGCCCCTAATTTGTATCGGAATGACCTGCAAGCTGCTCTTCCTTGCACCAAGTCGTAAGTAGAATGCAAGTGTTGCCCCTGCATACGTTCGGATATTATTTGGCCGTGCGCTGAAACTTTTATTATTGGCAGTTCTGTTATTCTTGCTCGTGAAGTCCCTGGGGTTGGCTTGCTGCCTGCCGCGGGGTTCGTGCCTGCCAATTAGTGCCTCCCAGCATCACCCTAAATTACTCTATTTCTATTTATTGGCTTTTAATAAGCGTTTTCATTCCAGGTCTAATACTCAGTATTTCGGTAGTTTGTAGCGCTCCATTGCGACGTTTGTTTTTATACTGGGTAGTATTGTGCTAGTATAACTTTGCAGTTCACTCTCATTTTTTTACTTTTTATTCGTTGGTGTTCTTCCACACTCAGAGTTATCGTTATTTTCCCGGAACATAGTTTAAGTCCTCACGCAAATTGAAAGCCCGTAGCGTTGGACAACGTCTCGTTGCACAACGTCTCTCAACAACACTCTGACTGGCAAACAGACATTGCGCTCGTGGCTGGGAGTGCGGACACACACAAACTGGTGTCGCCTCTATAGCACCGCTGTCGCATCGCTCCACCGGGCTGTAGGAACCGTTTCCTCTGACTCGACGTGTTCTGTATGATGCAGTTATCATTTTTCTATCGTACCAGCATAACTTTATTGGTTTTGAATTAAGTAAGTCTTCTGTTTCAGTAGTGTACTGATGCTGCCTCCATGTTGTGAGCGTACGGCAAGTTGTTCGTTAAAAAAAAGGGGGGGGGGGGGAATATCCGATACTGGTAGTACACAACCTAACAAAATTTTTGAAAACCTTTTGTGGGATTTTCGATGGTGGAAAGGCCAAGAACTCCGTTAGGGTATACCTGCTGCTGTGGGGTTGTGCTATAGCGGTAGTTCGTGTCGTGAAGCTCACGATCAATTAGGTAATTTTAATTAGCGAAGCCAACACAATTATGCTTAAGCACGTGGTTCCTCACCTTTACTATGCCCGGCATCCCTAGAGAAATTTGAATAAGCTCTCGCTCCGTTTACAGACTAATACGTAACGTTTATGACTAAGAAATAAACCGATACTAAATTTATGCGACAAATTTCAGTAAATTTTTTTAATGTCACTTGAACAAGGATTTCGCACTTCCTAAAAGGTCATTTCGCACCCCCAGGGGGTGCGGGCACCCCACCGACTGGGGACCCCTGCTGTACTGTGATGCACGCTAAAGCTGTCAGTGTAGTAGGTCAGAGTAGTGTACTGTAATGTTTTTATTGCAGAGCATAATTCGCTTGCTTTACGGTATAAATACTGGAGCCATATGAGCGCTCTGCGTTGTACAATATAATGCTTTAATACAGGGAAATTCATCTTGATTGGCTTACTGTATTACAACGTGAAGTAGTCTACATCTAACACTATTGTTGTAGCTGAGCGTACTGTTCTGTGATATATTCAATGCAAAATGAAACTCACTTCATTCACTTTACAAACAGTGCAAAGCTGCATACTAACGCTGTGTACTTGAATATCTTCGAAGCCGAGAAGTATTCTATTCTCTTATTCTGCACTTGAACGTAAATCATTTTGAACTGAGAATTCAATTCTGTTTCCTTGCACCGATGCGCAGAACGGCTGCGCGCGCGAACGCTACAATTTAATCTTTTTAGTGGAGCTCTCTGTTCCGTTCCGTTATACTCGCCAATGGATATTAAAGTTCATAGCTAAGCCCGTGCGCAAGAACGGCTTTGCGAATCAATTACAGGAAGCCTTTGCTATTTAATTCTTGAGTGAACTGTACTGTGGTTCAATTTAGAATCCTTCTATAAGGTTTGTGCTGAAGGCAATGCTTCGTGTTTGATTCACAAACTAAGGCCAAGTTTATTTAAATGGTGGTCTTCTAATTCCTTAAAGAGTCCACTTCAGAATTTTTCCTTTACAAAATCCTTTGCATTTTTTTTAATAAGACGAGACTCGAATCGTACATGAAATATACTTTGGTTTCGTTAAGAGTCCGCTTCAAAAGTGTCTCCACTAGAGAATGATTTAGTTTTCCTTTATAACATTAGGCAAAGTTCAATATAAAATTACACTGTTTATGTCGTGTTAAGTGTCAGCTTCAGATATTTCTCCTACTGGGAAACCCTTCACATTTTTTTCACAAATTAGACCGTTGTTTGTTCCACTATCGTCCGCAACGGACGTTGTGTAAAATGTCACCTCTTCAACCAGTCTGCTGCAGCTCGCCGTAATTGCGCAGTCATTCAATCGACGACTTCCGTTTTCCGTTTAATGCATGCGAAGCTGACCAATTTTACTATGAGTGCTACTATAAGTTCACGTGTTGGCATTGACTCAGAGAGTGAACTGAAGTTCAAGCTTTTGCTCCTCTCTGAGAATGGACGTCTTGTCCATTGTCTAGTATCAGAATCTTTGGACTGAGCAAACTGCGTTCCAATTCACGGATACACGGATAATAAAAAGCTGAGAAAAGTTAATTATATGCCTTTGAAATAACTGGAGACATTATATAGTCTTCAGCCGCGACCTCCATTACCCCGAACTTCTCCGACAAGTCGGTGTCGAAAACCTTCTAGTGTATAAAGGCACGAAGCTTTTCGTGTAGTGTTTTGGCTCATTCTCTCCTAGAGATTTCTTCTGAGAATCCACTTCAAATCGACTTCATTATGGGAAGAAGCGTGGGCATATACTTATCCTTACTTATTACACGATAAACAGTTGAGTTTTGTTTTTTTAATGGTTGATAGTATCCGAGTTGACATTCCTGCGTTGTGCTGTTCCATAATAACTTGATACTTGCTTCAATGATGGTGCCATAGTTCTTGATGACCCGTGGTCGGCTGCAGCCGTACTCATCTGGGGCCAGTTGGCCTATGTATATCCACAGCACGAACCAGTGCGCGTGCATTTTCCATTGGAGAGTGCGCTCAAATTGACTTTTGCCTTTTACTTTCGCTTCCCCACCAGGCAGGTGAAGTCTTGCCACGCTCGTATTGCAGTGTCGGTTTTGCTGGCTGTCGCGCACCGTTAAGAATGTAAAATAAAGCTTACTCGCATACTTTTTCTGTTGCTGTTATACCTGTTTGGGCCTCACGCCCAGATTGTATAGATATTTAACATGCATGGGAAGGTACACCTGTGTATATATTGCTGTAATGCCACTGTGTTGCTTAAAAAGTTTATTTTACTGTAATTATAGCATCCCACAGGGTATCTGCCAGGAAGTGTAGTTTTCATTGTGTGTGTCTCCGTCCGTCCGTCCGTCCGGATTTTGTTGGTCACGGGCTGGGAAGTTCCGACGTGTTTACAACATAATTTTCTAGTTATTAGTTTCTTAGTTTTATCAGGCCGTAGAAGCGCGAGAGAGCCAGAGGAGCATTCGAAACAAGAGACTGTGGGTGAAATGACGTTGCTTTGGATCAAGGAGCTGGGACGCGTGCCATTCGCTCGTGTGGATCTTGTTAACGTGTTATAAATATTAATATTCAAATTGATTGTGTTTAGTTTATAGAACGTGGTGTTGCTATTCGTTGTCCGTTTACTGCGTTTAAGGCAAGCATAAATATTAATCTTAGCATATAGGCACAAGTTGGATCGGCCATCGCTCCTAGCTCCTTGGTCCATTCCGAAGTCGTTTGCCCTACGTTTTTTTTTTCTGCATGTCCTCATTCGATTTTAAAGTTACCTTTGCTCCCTGTTGAGACACCACCAGCACTGAGATGTCCACGTTTGTCTTAAGTTACTACTTAAAAAAAATATATATATATTTTTAAATACATTATATTTAACCAATGTCTGTATTTTCTTTCAGGTAAGCATTGCGTGTTGCTCTTGAAGAAATTGCGGGGCCCAGCATTGTGTGAGTATTTGTTTGTACGTTTGTTTTCTGGTTAGTGCAAAAAGTGTAGCTTGATAATTCTCCCGCATATTGTGATAACGATTATCACTGTTTCGTGCAACATGCATATTTAAGGTTTCCATGTGCCAATTTCTAGAGGCTTGTTTAATTTTATAATTTTGTAGAATAAAGTACCTGTTCTATTGTAACCACTGTTCACGTTCTAGAGAAGGTAGGTACGTCATACCGTTCTTTCGTACATAGGGGGTGCACGCGCTTGTTCTTTATTTTGTTGTCTCCAATAGATGCCGTCGTTCAATAAATAACTCTTTTGGCAGGAATATTTGCAGCCACCGGCTGTATAGGTAACAGCATGAGTTTCTCCATGAGCATTATCTGTTCGTGGTTCGGTGCATCCCAGACTCTTGTCCAGGTTGTTGTGCTATGCTGCGAGATTTGGGCTTCCGAATCTTTCCTGGCACATGGACGATACTGTAATTTTTTTGGAACGAACTTAGCGTAGCGTTCGAGCTGAAATGTTGCGTTTTTTTCTAATACTGGTCGTAGCGTCTGCATTCATAGTATATTCTATAAAAAAAAATTACACAACGGAGGACTCGCTCGTAGACTGTTCACGCTGTAACCTTTACGAACGCTAATATTTACTGTTGTTCCGTATGCATCAATAGTTTGTTCTAGGTAAATTCCCCGGGTTGAGTTTTTGTTGGAAAACAACAAAAGTACAAACCCAAAAAATTCTAGAAAAGTTGTTCTAGAAAAAGTGCCAAAAAAAAAAAAATCCTGCTGCGACTCTGCACCACGCAGATAAAAATTTGTAGCGGTAGTATTTGCTCTTATATCCGCATTAATATTTGTTTCCAAATATACGTCGCATACAGTTCTAACATATACGATTGAGGCGTAATATATCTTTCCTACTACTGTGTACCGCAGTGTTCCTTTTTGAAACTAGTTTGTTCCACAACATATTCAATCTGGTCATAATTGCCCTTGTGGCTATGTAAGAATTTTGCTATAGAAAAAGACGCTCTTACCAGAGAGAACATGTAGAGCCTGTGCATGACAAACAGCCTGCGACCATATATATATATATATATATGTATATATTTACAGAGATAAGCCCGTAAAATAAAGTTCTCGCATATATTACTGGTGCATTAATATAGTTTTCTTTTCAGTATATGCCGGTTCCTTCATTTTCATATGTTTTGTTTCTAGAAACTTGTAGCTAGGTATATCAAGTTGTGCTGCTACAGACGTCAGGTGATAGCCTTGTCCGTTGCTATTTTGTTGCTGTAAGATTACAACTGAACACGTTCGTGCAAAATCTATACTCGTCAATGTATCTACCTTAGCAAAATTTTTGCATGTCCCACTATTTGAACTCTAGCCGCAGCTTTGAAGAGATCTCCGAAACTTCCCCTGTAACATTTTAGCAAGTCTTTGGGTAAGTACTCGGCTGTGTTTACAGAACCGTCAAGAAAGATTCGGACGATTAACCGCAGCCGGAACTGTTTTAGTGAAAAAAAAATGTGGGGGAGGGAGAGTTTGTACAAATCAGGGCTCGATAAAGCGCTTTTACTTATTTAACTTTTCCATAGTGTACTTTCCGTGAGTTTTTTTTTATTTATTTGTATGGAAACATGGAAAGTTTTGTTTGTGCTGCTATCATTTCCCGTATGGTGTCCATTCCGTAATTTTTTTAATTATGCAAAAAAACATAGACCTCTGTTTGTGTAGCTAACATTTCCTGTAGGTGTCCAAAAAATATGAAAATTTGTTTCCATAGGTTTATAGAAAATTACTCTTAACAGTGACTAGGTTTAAAATTATACCAGCAGAGGAAAAAAATACACACTTCGGAACCAAAATAATAGAACCATGGAAATATTGCTAGAATTGAGTATAAAGTGAATCGCTAGTTCACAGGTGCGTAGGTTGAGATAGGGATAGAGAAATGTTCAGGCAAAACTAGAAAGACTTGCTCGCCCTGCTACCATCGCGAACTGCAGTATCCATTTCGCGACTTTGTTTTACATTCGCCCCCCCCCCAAAAAAAAAAAAAATATACAAATATATTTGCACTGCCAACATTTCCCTTGCGCTGTCTACTTTCGAGACACTGTGTTTAGTTCTAGCAAATCCTACAAAAACTCATGTTCAAAAATGTTTCTACCGCCATCATGCCTGTTATAGTGTCCACTTCCCAGAACTGTTCTACCGACAGAATTCCTGTATTCACAAGCTTGCTCTCACACCAGCAACAGTGAGCATTACACCAAATGCAGACCTCCATATCACCCCCTAAATAAAGGTCCCCAGCTCGCGTAATTACAGAAGAGGTGGCCGGCTAATTTATGAAAGACAAGCCATTACTGCTACATTAGCTATGACTTTCCTCATTATGGCCACTGCCTCGGATTGTCCCTTTAATTCCAAATTCGTTTTCGCACGGCAGCATTAGCCCCCTTTCGTTGAATTCGGTCTCTCATTTGGATGTTCGAATTTAAGCTGCGAAGGTCAATTCTAAAGAAATATTCACTGGATATAGTTGTACTCATTGAACTTCATGTGAAGGATGAATGTGTTTGTTTATAGTAGAAATCGTGATTGAACTTCAGCAGTCAAGAAGTTTGCACTCGGATGACATTTCAGTTTATTCTTGATCTCCGTCTCAACCGAAATCAATATGATCTTTACGGATTTTATATTCAATATTCAGTCTACTACGTGCACATTTCAAAAGTCGAGCTATGATATCAGTTGGCTATGTGTAATTTCCTGTCATCAGTCAATCCCTCGCAGGCAGTATATTTACTCGATACTGCCTCCGTGGTCGATCCATTGCATCCTGTACCTTACTGGGTGGTATGAGAAACTGGTGATATCATGGACCCCGAAGATGACTATAAGAAGCCCGGAGAAAAAGTTCGGAGTGATACAAGCGCGGTTTTCTTAAACTGGTTACAACTCCTTGTGGCAACGTGAAAACTAGGATTTATAGGCAGCAGTGTGGTCTCGACCTTGTGTGTCGGCACCTTGCGGACGGTGTCTGTTTGTCTGTTCGGGGCTCAGTTCCTGTCTAACTGTTCTTGAAAGCTGTGCAGTGTTACGGGCTGCGGGTGTCTGCCCTTATTTTATGGTGGGCGCTTGCTATTAGTCTGGAATAATGATACTGCTATTTAAGTGCCCGCGCTGGCAAAAAAGGCATTGAGCAATTTATGATGATCCTTCCTCATTGATGTTACTTTCGTCACTAAAATGCTTCTGAAGGATTCGCTACAACGGTCATTGAATTTAAGTCAATTCCCCATCGCGTGACTTGTATATAAGGTTCGATCAAATTTCAGTACATCGACATTTTTGCACTCAAGCTGAAATTGTTTCGGCAAAGGTAAAAAGCGAGCTGGAAAAAATAATTGCAGCTTCTACTGCACCTTGAAGAATCGCTTCTCCTGTGCTTCGTTCATCGTCGTACGTCGTGAACTGTGAATAAGTATAGTTTCGATGTATGGAGAAACTGAAAAAGTAATAAATATGTTATTCCATTAGAGAGCTAAGAGACGCTATTAATAACTGTAATCTTTGGATTTATTTCATTGTTGACTGAGCAGAAGTGCATTCAGTTATAAGGAAAAATATTTCCACTTTCGACATCTTGTGCACCCTGGTCAATTTTCGCTTATCGCTCTTTTTCAAAATGCACTATAGTCACAAAAATCTACAACCCGGCCTATTTTCGCCTATTTCATTGAGGGCGTGACGCGAAAGATACAAATATATAAACATAATATATAATTTTATAAACATATAAGCACAACGGTGGTGTTTATTGTTATATTTTTTCATTCCTCTTTCCTTTGCATCCGTCGTTTGTATACTTCACCCTTGCACAAGATGGGCGGTGCGAGTAACACCACTTGGACTGTGTCCGAAAAATTGTAGAGGGAAGGGTTTCGCTTTCACGATTGGATGAGGGGAAACTGACATTGCTGTCCCGGTCACAAAATTTGACTGCAAGTCGCCTGTCGTCTGCAGAGTGTCGACCTGTCAATCAGTTTATTGGAACTTGGTGCATGGAACACTAAATCTACAGTAAATAAAATGCAGTCATAAAAGCAGAGCCACGTCCCTAGCTTTTCGAGCAGAAGTCGGTAATTTTATAGAGATTTTACTGCCGCAGCCACGTGGAATTCTGCGTAAAAAGAGTAAATTTTATGTTTTCTTTCACTAATCGATTGTACAATTGAAGGCGGAGTACTAATATGCCTATACATTTTTANAAAAGCAGAGCCACGTCCCTAGCTCTTCGAGCAGAAGTCGGTAATTTTATAGAGATTTTACTGCCGCAGCCACGTGGAATTCTGCGTAAAAAGAGTAAATTTTATGTTTTCTTTCACTAATCGATTGTACAATTGAAGGCGGAGTACTAGTATGCCTATATATTTTTATTTATTCTGTGAAATATCTAATGTACCATTAGTTACATATAACATTCGATCATTTGACAGACACATCAAATTTCAAACGCCACTCTGTAATGTGAATGCAATTTACTTTTTTTACAATTTCCTGCTTATCATACCTGCACTTACCATCCCGACTGCCACACTGTAACTATGATGACATTTACATTCCTCGCAATATTCTCCTCATCGCTGCTGCGCTGTAACTGTGGTTACATTCTTTACAATTTCCTAATAATAATAATAATATTAATCATACTTGCGCTTTAAAGTTGCACATTCGTCTTCCAGCCTTAACTGCACGTAGCTCTGTAGGGTATATAATCTTTCTTCAATTAACAGCCTTTTTTTTTTATAAATCACCGCTGTCCAGCTACTGTTGTTATTACAGCCCTTCCCAGCCCGGCCGCCCCCACGCACTGCCGCATTTTGCTTTAATTAATTCTGTCTGAGTCATTGCCGTTTCTCTATCATTAAATTTCACTGCGGAATTAATTCTTAACTGCCGCTCATTAGTTTCCTTTGAGAGCTTGCGTTTTATTATTAAACTCGGAGCGACGTAGTGAAGGCGAGGTTGCCTTGTTGGTCTGACCGCAAACTTAGAGCAACTGAAAGAGAATATGCAAAAGTAGCCTTTACTAAAGCTTCTACCGAGACCTGAAACTCGCTTCTTTTTTGAGTTGTGCACTTTCATAAGAAAGATATTTTTTTTATTTAGCATTGCGTCATTGGTAACTTTTTTTGTCTGATAACAAAAGTGTGCTTCTCATGGGAGCTCAAGGATGCTTTCTGCATAGTTTTTTTTTATTTTGGTGTACGATGTGCGTCATGTTACGTATGAAATACCTCATGTAAGCTACCTATAATTGTATCCCGATCACCCTTATAGGAGTTTACGTGCTGTATTTTCTCGTGTTTGGGCCGTACATTCTCATGTTAGAAAACTTGCAAAATAAGTGTCAATATTTCCTGGTTCTTAGTAAATTTGCCTCATAGTACAGGCAAACCTTGTAATAACGGCCTTGGTTAGTAAAACATTCGTATATAATTCATACTGTATACAGGAAAACTCGGTTAACTTAATTTCGAATAACATAGAATTCGATAAACGTAGCCTAGATTTAGATACCGAGACCCCGATTAAGATATGAAATATACACTGTTCCTCAATTAGCGTAGTATTTAGATGATACAGAAAATTGTACTGTAACTACTTATTCGATTAACATAGCCACCAAACCCATACATATATCAATCGAAGGTTTTCTGTAGTTACAGTCGGCGGAGTATAGGTGAGGATTTATAGTTTTCATCGTGTGTGTCAGTCCGTCCGAACCTCTCGGTCCCCATCTCGGCATATCCTTTGCTCAGAACCAGTTCCATGTGTTACCCAGGAATACCAGGCAGGCTACTACCAATGATTGTACACCCTCACAATCTTTTACATTGTGTATGCCACATCCAGTCTATGTAGGTGGGACTGTGTTGGGTGCGGGCTAGGAGCTCCCAACGTGTTTACAACGTCGGTTCTATTTTGCTCGCATATTCTGATGGTAGCTAATAGTTTTTGCAGTTTGTTGCAAGAAATTAGTTTTGATACCACGAAACTATTTTCCAATAAAGTATATGTTGCCTTTCAAATCCATGTATGATTGGCATATAAATATTATACGTATGCACAAGTGTTTATATATTATTTTATGCATAAACTAGTTTTTTACACAACTCCAATAAATCGAGCAGGGTCTGCCATAAACAATCATTCCACTCGGGTCCGAAAGTCGGTTCATCATTTTGAGTTTCCTAGTTCAAGATGAATTTTATTTAACAAGAAACGTAGCCGCGTGAACTGTGATATATATCTTTAATAGCTGTATTGAAAAATCCTAATTCGGCCTTCAAATTTTTACTCAGTTGTTACTTCCACTTATTAAAGCGTGGCATGACCTAGGCCTTCTGGACGTCTTTTTTTCTTGGCCAGTTTGCTTCGTTTCATTTTCATACTTCTTCTAATAATGCTTTGTTTTGTTCTTCTGCTTTCTCAAAACTGTCCCCAGGAGCTTTGTTTTACAGGCACTACTAGAATTCCTTTGCATTTTTTGTCCATCTAAAGAAGGGGTTCCCAAACCGGAATGCATTGTAGTCCTATAGGGGTGGTTGTCGAGGAGCTTTTTAGGGGAGCGGAATACTGTTTTGTTTCTCAGTCATTCACAAATTAGCTAAAACTTGTGGCATAAAAGCTAGTAAAAACTTCATGTGTCATCGTCATATGGGTCCTTAACTTTTTTTTTTGGGGGGGGGGGGCGCAAGAACATGTATGAAGTTCTACAGGGGTGCCAGGCATAGCAAAGTGTGGGAACCACTGATCGAAAGCATCTTAATTCTAAAACACGTTATTCATTGCATAAATATAAACTATATATGTATTTATAATGTATAATGAGTGTGTTAAAATTGATCCAAATGCCTCTTCAAGTTAAATATTTCATTTGGCATGGATTTTTCACCTAAGAAAGTTTCAGAAACTTTTTTAACTTTCACAAAATTGATTTTACTTCTCTAAAAACTACACCCTAATGCGTCGAGCCATAACAAGGTTTCTTGTACGCACTGCATTGCTTGCAACACTGTGGAAGTTGACACACTGCGTCATTACGTTAATAGAAATGTATTTAATAGCTGCTAGTTCCGTTTGTCAAACCTATGTATCCAATAACTGAGCCTGAATCGCTCGATAAGATGTAATTCTGCTAAATATATTGCCGTTTTAGCAAAGCCGGCAGAGTATCTTTCAGAGCAGTTGCACTTATTACAACCCAAGTACAGTTGATAGCTATCTATTAGGTAACAAGTTACTTGCACTGCAATACACATTACATATGTATATATATATATATACAGTATATATATGATACTTTGAACCCGAATCGAGGCGTCTTCTTTTCATTATCTGTTTCCAAGGTATTTTTCACATGCGAGTCAAACCCATGTGGAACGCTTGAAATAACAATCAGCTCCATTTGTCAGACCTACTATATGCCTTCCTTGACTATTCAATATATCACAGTCAATACGAACAGTCTCATTAAGATAATTCATTGCAGAAAAGGCTGACGAGAAATCATACCCGCAGCTCCTGGCACCATCGATCATGCCGGCTGTTCTTATAGAAAACGGTGTCTTCTTTTTGCGTTGTAGAAAATCATTTTATGGGCTACTGTAACATTGCGATCTTCTGTTAGGCGGATGTAGTTAATTGGCGCTTGTCTCGTTTGTGTAAAAACTGAACAAAGACGGAGAGTAACGTGTTGAAAATTGCGCACGGTTTGTTTTTGCTTCTTCCTTAGTGTTACGTAATGGACTGTTCTGGGCAGAGTTACTTGAATTGGCTATAACAAAAAATAACTGTGTATTCAAGATCCCTTAACACGCAAAATTGGAGTATTATGTTTCAATTGGGTGTATTGCTTTCCTTCTAAAATGAGAGCAGGTACCATTACCGCTTGCATATAATAAGCCAAGTGCTATGGAAAAGCGCATTTACTCTATGTAATTATTTGCATCGTCTGTCTGCTTCTAAGCATATTTGTTCGATAATAAATCTATAAGTATGTATTATAAATTTTTCTCAGCAATTTTCTCCTATCTTTTGATTTGAACACAAATGAAAGAGAGGAACCGGCACACTTTCAAGTTTAGTTTGTCAAATTAGTTGTCCAATTTTACTCAGTAGCTGTGCAGCACAGAGTTTTACGTTTTTTATTTACCTCGCCGAAATCAATAACTCCATAATCCATTTGTTCCTACACTTTTGAGATGGCATTCTTTTGTATAAACTTTATTTGTGTTGCGTCCGTGGTAGTACTGACATTTTTTAGACCTATTTTATATATTTACTGCTCGTTTTTCAATCGATTGAGACTCCATTCTCGAATATCATTAGCTATTCCGCGTATATTTCTTTAGCTCAATGTCTTTGTAGCTGATGATACTTTTTGCTAAGCAGAAGTCACACATTTTGAATTTGTCGTAGCCGCCAAATATTGATCTGCATGAAACCACTACCCGTACCAGGTTACGTTGGTGAACGATACTGAAAATTTTCTTAGGTTATTTTATATGTATGTTCTCTGTATTTCTTGACTGTTAGGCTTAAAATTCACTAACTTGCTCACAAACTTAAATCCTGCTGTCTTGTGCTTAATTATTGGCATCGATTGCGCTTTTAGGGTTATTAAATAAATAAAAATTTAGTTTTTTTTTGTGATGCATTATTTTACATCAAATTCAGTACCGCAAACAAAAACGAAGAGATGTTATTGCATTTTCTTTGTCGTCATGCTTGAAGACACAACTACACCTATGAAATAATGATCTAAGTATTACCCGCAATATCTTTCTATTCCTGCCAGGTGCAGAACTTTTTTATAGCAGACCGCTAAGAAGAAGTCAAATATTGTCGTATTTATCACCCGCGAGCGAAGTCAGAAAGATGATAATGTTGTCGTTGAAGATTTAAGTATATGTATGCATATATATTTGTCTGTCCACGCAAAAAGTGGTTGAAGGAGTTGAGCAATATTCATAATTTTTTTGCAGGGAGTTTGGTGGGTAGACCTAGATGTGACCCATGCCGAAAAACAAAGTTTTGCTGGTCATCAAAAATCACGGCGTTGAACTTGCATCCACAATCGCAGATTGTCCTACGCCACGAGGTGTTCAATTTTTCTTATTTCATTATTAAGGAGCTCGTGCTACGCGTGGGGCTGTACCCTAACCTTGTTGGACAGAGCATCCACATTAGAAACTAGGATTAACCGGCTATAAAAAATGATTGCGTTAAATTTGCCCCCTACGCGGATGATGGTCTTACGCCACGAGGCGTTCTAGTTTTTAACTATTTATCCCACACGAATATGATGCACACATTCATTACCATCCGTATCATCGATACACGCAGATGACTTAGTTTACCGCCATGGAAATGGTGTGACAGGACATGAAAAAGACGAGGTGTATAGGTACGAGTAAAAATACTAGTTGAGGCTTATATGGTGTGTTGGTTGCAGCCCACTGGACCTCAGTAAAAGCGGTGCTATATCAGCGACACTGTGGGGCTCTGTTGTGTGTCCGCTTACCTCTCGTCTGTTTTGCGTATCATGAACGTTGTTTGGAGCTTGTGCTATTCCTGCGAGCTGTGTGTTTCGTAGGGTAATAATAGTTACCTCCGCCAAGAAGATTTTGTTTTTGCTGAGTTTGTCTATCTCTTCGTTTGTCACCAATATAACTTAGAAAGTTATGGACGGATCTATACTAAATTTTCGGGAACTGTTAGCAACTTTAAGAGTAACTGATGATTAACTGTTGGTGAAGTTCTGTTCAATCGTTTGTTTGTCCGTCTTCTTTTTCTTGGTTCCAGAACTCAAAAACTTGTGGACGAATTTCTATGAAATTTACGTCTGTTGTTCGGTATATCATGATAAAAATGGCTACATTTGTGTGTTGAGCTGTTTGTCCGTTTGTTTGTCTCTGTGTTTGATGTTATGTTTGTTGGCAAAAACTCAATAAGTTATGAACGGATCTTCATGAAATTTACAGGAATTGTTAGAAATGTTAAAATATTCAAATGCATAAAGTTTGGTGATGATCGGTTGGTCTGTTTGTATGTTTGACTAATGTTTGTCAGAATGTTTATTAACAGCAGAACTCGAAAAGTTATAAACGGATCTTTAGGAAAGTTACAGAAGTTGTTAGTACTGTCATAAAGCACAAGCGAGCAAATTTCGAGATTGATAAAAGTAAGTCCTAGTTTCAGATCCAATATTAATTTTTTTGTTAACATTGTCTTGCTTGGCGGGAGTATGCGCTCTCAGAGAGCTCTAGTTATATCTTCTACTGGCGTATATTGCTTTTTGAAGTTAGGTGCGAGCTAGCAGTCAGTGCCTACTGCAATCAATTCACAATGTTTAACAATGATTCTTCTGTAGCTAAAATACGTCTATATACAATTTATAGTATGTAGCTATCAATGCTACTCATTTTCCAGCCTTTGCAAAATATTACGCCAATTTAGAATTCATTTCTTTAGTGTATTGGATATAGCTAACTGGATCTTGTGGAAGTTTTCTAAGAACTCAAGTATTGTTCTTCATTTATGCAAGGATTTGCTTCATAGCTGCGGGTGACAGTTTTCAAGTCATACCGCAAATGTAAGCCCTGTGAGGTATAGATTCCTAAAAAAAAGTCTCCTTTTGTTTTTTTTTATGGTAGAGAAAATGTAATGAAAGAACGAATGAATGAAGGAAGTGAGGGATTGAAAAAATAACGAGCAGAATACAAACCAGAACCCCAAGGGTTTTATTGTTTCTATCTGGTCATTTTTTTTTATTTTATATTTATACTGTGACAGTCAATACGCACTTGCCACCAAGCTGTGGAGGTACCTTCGTAACGTTGGTGCCTTACACAGGGGCTGAATAAAGCAGTGTCACTCGTACAACAAATGAAATTTCCATTCAATCTTAGTTGTTTCAGTAATGCGATAGTAAATTTAATGTTCGGCGTAGACACCGTAGATTTTTCGCTTTTAGATGAATCCCTTTGTTGCTTCAAGTAGAAGTAACTTTCAAAGTATGTAGCTCTTGGAAGATGTACAGGTAAAGTAAATAAAGGGAGCGCTTCTAAGAGTGTTAATTATTGTAATGTATTTAATTTAATTATTAGGTTTATTGATTCATGTAATATATAGTGCCTCTTTAGTGACTGAATTTCAGGTCTGGGGCCCTCACAGGTATACCTATTATGACGGGGTCTATCTCTGTCATAATGTATATGGACCTTACGAACCCAGGGGCAAACCCGAGTACCTTTTCCGCAGGAAATTTTACATCTGGTCGCAGTTCCTGCTGACGAGGTTAGTTTTGCAAAGTTAGGTACGTTCTCTATTTCCTATTCTGTTCCGCGAGGTGGGCTGTCGATCGAGATAGCCGACCTGGTACGCGGGATATCTCTAGTCTCTCTCGTGTGGAAAGACACAAAATGGGCCGACCACTTGAGTGTCTCCTACTATCCTTTGCGCCTTGTTTCCCTGCCCGTAGTAGCACACGTAGCCACCACGCCTACCCAATATGCGGTATTTAAATACTGCACAAGTAGTTTCTCTGTTGAAACGCCTGTATTACGGCTACCTAGGTTAAACAAAGTATATAATAATAATAATTTCAGGCCTGGAACGTTCAAGCAACGCCGTTTCTGTTCAAAACCGGCGTAATTTTGGTTTTTCATATCGGTAAACATTAATTACCTCACATGATTTGGAAAGAATGGCCCAAGGAATGCGTAGTTAGCCTCTGGCGACTAGTTTCTTCTCATGGTTTCATTTGGTGTTCCACTTTTTTCTTGGATTGCTATTCTTTTGGGCAGTAGTCGTCTATATTCGAAGAAATAAATATTTTTGGGTAGTCGTTCGCACTATTTTTACGGCATCTGTTCGCAGTATTATGTGAAATAATTCCAGTTTTGCTCTGTTAGCATCCGTGGGCTATATTTTTCTCGTGAAGCTGCACGCAGCATTTTTTCATGAAGTGGTAGCCTGCTAGATTTTCTTTAACGGCTGGTTGCTACACTTTTCTGCGGCATACTTTTATAATGCCTTATTGTATACAATTGTATGCAGTAGTTTTTTTCTAATGCAGCTGCTAATATACATATATATATGTATTTTTGTGAAGCAACCCTCTACAATTTTCTTCGGAAGCAGCTGCATACTTTTTTATGAAGTCGCTGTAAACACTCCTCTTCTGAAGCTCTTACTTTGTGGCAGTAGTTTTATGAATTATTAATTTTCATGTTCGAGCAGTCACGGAGCTGTTAACGAACTCACCCGAAACAGCTTTTGCAACATTTTCTGTAAAGTAGGTGTTGGTAGTTTCCTGAATCCGCTGTTAATCCGCCGTTTGTAGTATTCCTATCAAGCAGATCTTCGTAATATTTGCGAAGTACCTGCTTACAACAGCTTCTTGTAACATGTTTACAATATTTTTTCATGAAGCTACCGCTTGCAATATTCATTCCAAGAAGCTGTTTATTAATAACATTTTTATGAAGCAACCGTTAGTAATTTCGTATCTGGACTGCTGTTGTAGTAATTTTACGAAACACCCGTTTGCCTTGTAGTATTCCTCCACGCAACATAATATGAAACCACATGCGTACGCTACCACATATCGCTTATGAGTTGGGGGGCTGCTGGGGTCCGTAGCATAAATCCATTTACTTTCCTTGACTTTGACATCAGGAAGCGATGCTTCATTTCTCGCTCCGCTTTAGCTAATTGACGAGTTCGGCTTTACTTCTTCAGTCGTGGAATAGACGTCGTAAGTTTGTTCCATATTTTGTGTAGGGGGAAAAAAACTTCCACCCTCACGAGTTGCCCCAACTTCTGGGCAGAGCTGCAGTTCTACTCGCCGAGCCAACCGACAAAGTTGCCTCTGTCTCTGACTTGGATTTTCAATGCTGCTTTATGGAGTCAGAACTTTCAATCCCGCCTGACTTACTGAAGAAAGCCCCGACCTGACAGCACTGCGTTCGCTTTGCCTCGTCTTGGCTATTCGGTTCGCCATGACCTTATTGCGCGCCTACCAAATAAGAATCTATTCCGTTCCGTAGTTGCGTTCTTTAGGGTATTTTTGTGTGGATATCCGTGCTTGTTTTTACTTGTGTTTTCCCTCAACTACACTTTCGTGGTTACTATTATAATTATCATATTTGTGTGTATACTTGTACAGGTGTGTTTGTGGTCTCATGCATGTGTGTTTATTCGTATATTGTATATGCATGTGTATTCGTCTTAGTTTGAATAGGTGTAGGCTTACTTAAATTTAGCCAAATGTAGGTATATGCATAGGTTCTTTGCTAGTATGTCTGTATCACTGTCAAGGATATACTAGCTGTAGTTCCTTTACGATAATTTATGTAAGCATGTAGATGTACGTGTTAGAGTTCACCTTCGTGTGTGCAACAATTGTTTGTATCGAATGGAACGTGTGCAGGTGCCTGTACAAATCATGCTAATGTATCCATTTAAGTATCCACTGTTTACTTGTGTGGCCTCTTTCATGTATTTGCGAGCGATCATGTCCACCCATCTGTCACTTATGACCGATCTGCGTAACACTTTTCTTTGCGTGTGTCATGGGAATTTTATTCATTATAATAATGAAAATGCAATCTCTGGACCGAGTTTTAATTGAGTCTGTTTCATCGCGCACCGACACCATTAAATATAAAGTTTCCGACCGAGTCTCTCGGTGGCGGTCGTAAAGGCAGACACTTCATGAGTAGACGAGGTCGCAGTATATTTTCCCAGTCATAATGTGTATCTTTATGACGCCTTTCTGCTGTCGTAACCCACCCTATTCATGCAGGGTTGTGTTGTTGTCGCTGCTATTGCTATTTATTTTATTTTTTTGTCTTTTTGTATTAAAAAAAATCTTTGTAGTAAGGTAGCGCAAACTGATGCAGATATAGGGTTAACTTTCACTCAGCTGTTTCAAAATAAAATATTTTCTTCGTTATTCCAAAAATGTGGAAGCATTTTGCAGTATACCTTCTTATTAACTGTTTGATCAACCGGCAATATTGCGTACTCGAATTAAACTAGCTCACTTGTAACGAAATAAAAAGTGTTTCACACAATAATTTTAATTTTTTAACTAACTGCAATACTTGTCAAAAAAAAAAAATCCTCTGCAATTAGTAGTTACTCTAGCTCAGGTATTTAAAGGCGAAAATATTTTTTGTTTATTATGGATATTGAGTCATATTTTGTAACTTTTGACCTTGAATCGTGTTTGGAACGTATTTTTCTTTCATTCACCGTATGATCTATCAAAAATATTTTCTTCAATTAATCTAGCTGAGTAGCTTCTGGGAATTCGAACATTGGGTTGTTGATTCCCTGGAATTTTTATTACGTTTTGCGGTAAAAATATTAGATCTAGAATAAAGGGTAACTGCTCTTTCAATGTTTTAGAGCTGTTGCTTCGAAAGAAACTCTTTCTTTGTTAGTTGATATTGGGGAACGCTTACCGAATTTTATATAATATTGATTTTTCATACCTCGATAGACATAAATTTATTCTTTTTAGTAATCTAAATGTTTCGGAACTACTTTTGCTTGTTTCAGCGCAGTTCGCTCTTCCATATGTTCTAATAAAACCGCCATTACAGCAACCACTTGTTCTGCACAGATTATTTACTCTGACAACTCTGTGTTTCGAATGAAAATTCGTATTTCTTTGACTCTAAGTTTGGATGTTTTCTCCTGTAAAAAACTATTTCACTGAATACAAATTTTTTTGCAACTGTTGTTAATCATTTGTTTCAAAATCAAAGTTGTTGTGGGTTTTGTCCAAAATTTCTCGCGTTGTGCAATAAAAGTGGCTTCAAAAGTAATCTACCAAAAGTTGTAGCTAAATTTAATCTATCGGAATAGTTTAATAAAAAATTAAAATACAACTTTTTATACTTTTTAACGTTCTGCGTTCCAGTCTTTTTGCATGCATCTGCTATCCAGTCATGATTCTCTCTAATCACTTGAGGTAACGATAGTGCAAGTATCGTGTTATACTGAAACTACTGTCACTTGCAAAACTTTTGTTCGTTCATAGTAATTGCTTATATGGACCAGCACCGAATAGCTTACACGTAGGTGTAAAAACATAACCACTTGTACTAACGACCACTTATTACATGGTATATGTTTACTGAATTGATTAATTTATCTACCTTATAGTTCTACAAACCAGGGCTGAATGAAAAGTACTGAGCCTCTAGACCAGTGGTTCCCACACTTTACTATGCCTGGCACTCCTAGAGAACTTCTAACCTGTTCTTGCACCCCTTACAAAATTAAGTACCCATATGATGATGACAAATGAAATTATACTAACTTGTGTGCCACAAGTTTAAGTTCACTAACCGGACCCGTGGAAATTCCACGGTTAGTTATTGTTTTCACTGTATTAAACGTACAAATCCTAAGCTAGGCTATTATCACTCATCTTAGTTTGGCCTAATGGAGCTCTTCTAACCTAACCTGCCTCATAAATAACACCCGTGTCGAAATACGTCTAACCTCAAGTCTGCTGCACACGTGAACGTTTCCCCTACCCTTCCGATTGCGCTGCTGGGGATGCAGCTTCGACCTGTCTAATATTATAGTTTTCAAAACCCCCGCGGCAGCTATTCCGTTACAGCGACGGCCCGTTGCCCGGAATCGAATCTCTCTTTCAATTACCTCCGCCAAGAAGGTTATGTTTCCGTCGGGTTTGTCTGTCTGTCACATAGATAACTCAAAAAGTTATGGACGGATTTGACGAAAATTACAGGGATTGTTTGGTAAGTTAGGTGGAACAGATGATTTGGTAAAGATCAGGTTGTTTGTTTGTTTGTCACCCTCATTTTTCTCAATGACATAACTGAAAAAGTTATGTTCGGGTTTTTATGAAATTAATAGGAGTTGTTAGGTATATTACAAAGAGTAAATAACAAAATTTTTGTGATGATCCGTTTGTTCGTTCGTTTGTTTGTCACTGTTTTTAATTTTATGCTTGTTAGCACAATAACTCAAAAAATAATGAATTGATCTTTATGAAATTTATAGGGGTTGTTAGTAATGTTGAATGACATAAATGATTAAATTTTGGTGCAGATCGGTTTGTTCGTTTGTATTTTTGATTCATGTTTGTCAAAACGTTTGTTAAGAGCATAACTAGAAAGGTTATGAACGGATCTTCAAGAAAATTGCACAAGCTATTATTTCTATCAAAAGGCACAAATGATTAGGTTCAGGAGTTGGTACAAAAAAATCATGGTTTCAGAGCCAATTTGAATTTTTTGCTACCGTTGCCTCGCTTGGCGGAGGTATGCGCTCTCAGTGTGCTCTAATTTGGTTTCCTTAAGATTCATATTTTCACTTTGAAAATTCTTTAGAATGAAGCTGTCCAGAGCAGCTCGCTTGGCGGATTTTCTCATACATATATGGATCGCTATGCAACACCAGCAACGTGAATATTCTATGATTTAGAAATGCTTATTTATGATACATGTAAAACAAACTTTACGTCTTTGCATCGAAACTGACTGAATTTTTATTTTTCAATAGCGAGCAAAAGAAGACAGCTATTATTGATCTTCCTCCAGCGAGAAGCAGAACTTCTGGGAAGTTAAATTTCCCCCTTACTAATAGTGAAAAGCGTAACGTGCAGACGCAGGGATGCCGCAAGCAAAATTATAATATAGATTAGTGAATGGCTGAGAAACAAAACAGCATTTCGCACCCCTGAAGAGCTCCTCTCGCACCCCTAGGGGTACCATGCACCCTACTTTGGGAACCCCTGCTCTAGAAAATACATAGTTTCCAGGGGTCACAAAAATTGTATCTATTGTAAGCACTACAAGAAACTAGAGCACTCTGAGAGCGCATACCTCCGCCAAGCAAGGCAACGGTAACGAAAAGTTCAAATTGGCTCTAAGGCCATGATTTTTTTGTATCAACTTCAAAATCTTATAATTTTTGCCTTTTGATAGCATTAACACTTTCTGCAACTTTTTTGAAGATCCGTTCATAACTTTTTGAGCTATGCTGCTAACAAACGTTATGACAAACATGGGTCTAACATACAAATGAATCAGCCGATCTGCACCAAAATTCAACTCCCGTCAACTTCATAGAGATCCATTCGTAACTTGTTGAGTTTATGCGCTAACAAGCACAGCAACAACACGCAACAATCAACAACAACAGCAACAAACACGCGAACGAACACACAAACAGATTATCACAAAAATTTGATCATTTACTCTTCGTAATAAACCTGACATCTCATGCAAATTTCATGGCAATCCCTCCATAACTTTTTGAGTTATGGCATTGACGAAAATAATGCAGACAAACAAACAAATGGACGAACGGATCTTCACCAAAAGTTCATCATCTGTTCTTCCTAACACTCATAACAGTCCCTGTAAATTTCATCCGAATCCGTTCATAACTTTTTGAGTGATCTTGATGACACACACAGAATAACAGACTGACAGACAAACTCGACGAAAACATAACTTTTTTGGCGGATGTAATAATTACCCGAGCGTAAATACTGGCATGTTCAACTGCGTCAATAGCTTATGAAAATTGGGAAGACTGTGCTGTGGTGTAGCGTGCTACAGTCCATTCCGCGCTGCTAGTTACGTAGGAACATTACGCATGGGTGTCTGATCGCACACGCAGAATACACGGGATCCAGATTGTTGCTAACAGGCGAGGTCTTGTGCTTGTCTTGCTGAGTTAGCAGTGATGTCCGGATACTACTGCCGGGGTGCTGACCCTTACAAGGAATGGGGAATGTCAGGGGGTCACGGGTCATCGAAATAAGAGCCTTCCTTCGCTGGCGCCACAGCTTTTGACGATCTGTGGTCGACTGCAGCCGTTGGCAGCAGCCACTTGTCTGATATTTACAGTATGAACCAGTTCTTGTGGGTTTCACAGTCGGGAGTGTGCGGACAAGATGTTATTTTTGTTACCTTTACCGTACATTATTCTGTGCTCACTAAAAATTGGTATCGACAATTTCGGACGCCTGTACTTCTGCTTCTACCGGAAATTTGCGATGAAAGTGGAGGGCCGTGCCCTTGCTCTCCTCGACCAAGGACTGTCTGTGATAGGGGCTATCGCAGGTATTAAAGTCTTTCATCGGGTAATTTTATAAGCTCGCAGACGCTGGAGCCTCAGTACCCCCTGGTACTTTTACACCAAAGAAAGTCTAGCTCTGGTGTCGCTTGGTAAACGCTTCTTAGCGAGCAGACTTGATTTTTTTTTTAGCAAGAAGTGTTATCAGACCCTGCTGTAGCTGCATCCTAAAGTCTTTCTGGAAGCACTATATTGACCAGAATATTTATTCCATTCTTCACTGATGCCTGGACCTGTATATCCACTGTATTCCACTATAAAATAAAACACAGTTGTTGGTCGCTTGCTTGCTTGCTCTCTTGCTCCCTTGCTCTCTTGCTTGCTCCAATGTTGGTCCGTCGCTCCGTCACGCTGTTCAGAGTTAAATAGGAGAAAATTCATGTACTGAAAAACAAGTTGAGATACTATACAGTTGCAGCGCTTGTAGTACTGGTGACAAATATAGCTCTGGATCCTTAGCCTCTGGATCCCCGCTGTCATTGCTGAATGATATTGTAGTAGTTGAATCTTCACGCTGAGCGGATGTCTTTTTATATTGAATTTACATCGCAACCAAATTTCGACGCTGGAGGTTCAACAATTAGCTGGTATCCACAATACTGTGGGCACTGGGTATTTCCAGCGAATTTTGACTGAACTACATTTTCTTAGTGCAGCTTAACGTTTGATCAATTCCAAGCTGATATTCACGCCTTATCTTTCAGGGGGGATATTTTGCTATTGCAAAACTTATGGTTGTACAGTACAACTAATGGAAGATCAGGCCTGTAGGGATGAGACCTATAATACAGCAAAACCTATACTGGGAACCGGAACAATAAAAAGCTCAATCACAAAATTTTTGCCGTCATTTTTGACGGCTGGGCTCTCTAGTTTGCTTAATATAGGCTGGTGTAAAAAAATCTTCTCTTGTTTGACTTGCTTCTTCTTCATTCCAAGAAATTTGTGATGCCTGATGATACTTCTCCATTGATTGTACTTTCCTTACTAAAATACATATAGAGGGAAACGCTACGACGGCCAACTCAAATTATTATCGTAAGAGACGCGTGCTTCTTTTGAGCAGTACACTTCAATTCGTCTTCAGCCCACTCTATCCCTCCCTCAGATGACATACAAAATATTAACTGTATTCGTAAGCGCTGAAACATCACCGAATTTCATTTCCGCTGCGTATCCAGAATACACAGTGAGATAGTTTCAGCAGAACTAAATTTTCGCTCCCGAAAAGTTGGAATAAAGAATTACTACGTGTACTATACAGGAAAAAAATCGGTTCCACTACGCTTTGCTGATTTGCTACAAAATATAATTTCGATGTAGAGAATAAGTAATGCATATCAGACTCCACGGGAACGGCAGGAGAAGCTGGAAGCAAAAACGGCATTCAATTTTAATAGCGATAAGTACCGTATTCCAAATTTAGCCTTTTTCTGCAATATGGTTTATTGCCTGCTAAATCCCATCAGTAGAAAACAGGATCGCCAAAATTTCCAACGTGGCAAGAAATGCATTCAGATAATAAAGGGGTAAGGATTTCACTTTACCCTTCTACAGTCTCGTCATCGTTGATTACGAAATCTGCATCCTGGCCTATTTTTCGCCTGTCTATTTCGTTAAGAGCGGACACGAAAAAAAAAAACATTGGATGAAAGAAACCACAGAAGAGAGTACGAATGACGATGCAACGTAGTGCTTAGATAAGCTGTACATATTTCATAGAGGTTTTCAAAACTTCGACTGGATTTTCATTAGTTTAATTGGCCGAGCTTCCGACGATCTTAACGAAAGTCGTTTTCAAGGCAACGAATAAGCTGTATATATGTATCTGCATTGAGTGAACTTCATTGTTGGAAACGAAGGAATTTTCCCCCTATTCGTAAGAGCGTGACACCGAACATATAAATAAATATGTAAATAAATCTACAATCCACTATATAATAAAACACAGTTGTTGGTCGCTTGCTTGCTCCCTCGCTTGCTCCAATGTTGGTCCGTCTCTCCGTCACGCCGTAAGAGTTTAAAAGGAGAAAATTAATGTACTGAAGAACAAGTTGAGATACCATACAATGTCAGGGCTTGGAGTACCGGTGACCATTATAGCCCTGGATCTCCGGCCACTGGATCCCCAGGCTCTGGATCCCCGCTTTCATATCTGAATGATATCGAAGTAGTTGAATCTTCACGCTGAGCAGACGCTTTTTTATATTCAATTTACATCGCAGCCAAAGTTCGACGCTGGAGGTTCAACAATCAGTTGGTATCCACAATACGGTGAGCCCTGGGCATTTCCAGTGAATTCTATTGACTGAACTATATTTTTCTTAGTGCAGTGCAACTTAACGCTTGATCAATTCCAAGCTGATATCCACTCCTTATCTTACAAGGGGGGGGGGGATATTTTGCTTTCGCAAAACTCATGGTTGTACAGCTTGCGATTCACTAATTGAAGATCAGGCCTGCAGGGATGAGACCTGTAATACAGCAAAACCTATACTGGGAACCAGAACAATAAAAAGCTCAATCACAAAATTTTTGCCGTCATACTTGACGGCTGGGCCCTCTAGTATTATAAAGACCGATGTGTATTTATCTGTTTGTTCATTTTCTGTCACGCTTTAACGAAACAGATAGGCGGAATTTAGCACAGGTCGGAGGCTCTTGTCGTCCTCTCAAGCTCCATTGAAAGTGATACAGAAAATAGGCCGGGTTGCAGAAGATGGCAAACGAATCTTAAGCAGGGACAGTTGAAATTACAACAATGAAGATATCGCAGGCATAGTCTGATTAGTCTTCCCACTTTGATGCAATTGTCAACGAAACCGACGAAACATGATTTTTCACGGGCAGTAGACAATTATTTTTACTAGCTTACTGTTTTCCTCTGACGAAGCAGTTTTCTCTTCATAGGTCAAAATTTGAACACCTCAAATGAAATAAATATTTGAGGTGGACAGACGGTATCAACGGTATCATTGCTACGGAACGAACACATTGTATATAAGCTGCCATTTTGTTAAGTTTGTTGGAGTGTTTTACTCAAGATGTTACTTCTGCCTGTCAATATATAGCAGGCCTAAGGATGAGAGCACGACAAAGGATCAATGAAGAAAATTAAGTAGCAGGTAAGAGAATAGGAGATTCCGCACCGGCCTAGAGGCATTAGGCAAACATATCGATTATTACTTGAATTTTTTCACGCACGGTTCCACTAGTGTATAAATAAATATATAAACACTCGACGATCATTCTTAGTGTTATATTTTTGAAAGTCATCGGCAAGAAGAAAATACAGTTATACACCAAGTATCTACCTACTGGGAACGTTCTGCAGTGTATTGTGCATGCTAGCTTTGACCACACCAGAGTCAAAACTTAGCGTCAGTAAAGTGAAGATATTTGGCATCTGTTCTGCGTAAAGTTTCATCTGCTAGCAAGAAACTCAGGAAAAAAAACGAGGAATACATTATGAATGGAGATTTAATCAATTGAAGACTGTGCATGTACATTTGCTGCGCTTCAAATTTGGTAAAGCCAGAAGTGCCGTTGTCTTTGAAGCGATTTTACTTTTGTCATCGTCTACAACGGCCTCCTTGCCTTTCAGATAATGAATTTTCTTTTAGCTCATTCTTCAGATCGGAACGAAGAGACCAACCCATAAGTAAGCAACGAAGAAACTGTGTATTATCATATATGTACTAACTTAAGTAATTGTTGTGCCCTCCTTTTTGTTTGCCCGTATGTCGTTATCTTTTTTTTTTTGGCACAGGTTGCTAAAAATGCAGTTCCCAAATCTTTCCGCTTTTGATCTTCGTCCATCAATAAGCGCAGGTTGTAAATTTCTCTATCGCATCGAGGATTTATCCTTTGATCTTAAGATGCCTGTTTGCTTTTGATTAGCTGCGCTCATTCTTTTATCGGCCGTGTTCTACGTCACGGTATCTCATGCCAGACGGCTTTCACTCTGCCCATTTTGATTGGTCGTTTTTGATTTTACGACGCCTGTTCCATAGTAATTTTCAAATCGTGTTTTGGTTGGTCGTCCACTGGTCACGGTGCCTAATTTTAATTGACTTTTGCTCCATCGCATACATTGATTTGTCACTCTCTGTGTTACGGAACCGGATGTCAATCGACTTCCACCAAATAGTGGGATCAATTCAATGTTCCTGACATGGCGTTAAAGTTTTCAGCGTAGCCACATCGTTGCTTTCGTACGCGTGCTATCCAAATTTACGTCTATATGTTGTTGAAGTTAATCTTTAAATGTATTTATATGTGTCAAAAAATTAAGTCAAGTCGAATGTTTGTGACGTTTTGGCAAATCGAAGTCGTGCCCAAATTCCCCCGAGCTTGAATTTTGTTAAATCTACTAAATTTTCCTTTACGTTTGGGACGAGGAATTTAGTCTGTATATCCTGTCAGTAAACCAGGTCAAGTTGAACGTTCGTGACATATTGGCAAATCGAAGTCGTGCCAATTCTGCCGCGCGTAAATTTCATTAAAATTTATTAAATTTTCCTCTAAGTTTGCACCAAGGAAATTAGCCTGCATAGACTGTCAATAAACCAGGTCAAGTTGTACGTTCGTGACATATTGGCAAATAGAAACCATAACACTCGTCCGATGCTTGACGGGTTTATGAGACGGTCGTGTTTTGTCTGTCGTCATCTCAGGCGAGGCGTTGTTTGTAGAAACGTTGCAGGTGTTTAGTGTCGGAGCTTCTGTAGGAGGCGTGACAGTGTAAACGGGAGCCTCACTCGCCACTACCGCATGGGCGGTGATGCAAAAGGGTCTTTATGGCTCCCCCCTGGCACGGGGCGCAGGGCTGCCTGCTGCGCTTCACACTCGTGGTGACGACCGTGAGCGAGAGGTGCTTTTCCGTGCGCGTGCGTTGCCCGCGGCTACTGCGCATGTTTTCAATGTGTTAAAGTGCATCGTTTAAGTCAGTTTTTGGGCGTCCTAAGCCTTTTCTGCGTGTGTTTTAATGGGCGCATTTGATTAAAAAACTGTTGCTGATTGGTGGTTGCATCGCAGTGCTTCGTATGTGTTAGCTTTTGGGCGTATGGTGATTTTCTGCGTGTGTTTTTAATGAGTGCGTCTCATTAGAAAACTACATTTTCGTTGGAAATGAGTGCTGCGTCTGCGTGAACTATCCCGTAAGCGAGAGAGTGGCTTGTCCATGTGACCTGCGCCGCTTTGTCCGCATTTTCAGTTACTCTTTTGCAGTTAAAGGATACAGCTAATTACTAGAAAAGAGCTTACCTATATTCTGATGGCTGGAATTAACTTCAGTAGTACATACAGTGCTTAGTCTGTGTGTTCTGCGTATATTATCAATCAAAAATTACTTCAAATTATAAAATCACTATTGCCGTATGCCCGACGGCTAATGCGGCGGGCACATCATGTTCTTGATTTATTCCATCTTTACTCACTCCATAGATTTTTAAATATTGAAAGGCAAATGAAAATAATTGATATTGGAGCGTGAACGTACGCGATTGCTTAACTACCAATGTTAGTTAAGTTTTCTGTGCTAGAGCTTGCAGTGCACTTCTTGCCGGTATTTTTGAAGATTCCTTTACCGTGAAATTGACTTCAAAGCAATAGCTAGGCAGAATAAAGTGATCGTATCTAGTGTTAATTTTCTAGGATGTTTCTGTGATGAGTGAATGTGACCCTCAGTATCCGTGTGCGCAGGTGAATGAACTGTTTCGAGATCGCAGCAATCTGCTTTGAGATGTTAAAATTTCATTCTTTCGTTGTGTGGAACATCCTTCTGTTTTGCTCAAGCTAATACATGTGACAGTTATGTGATTGTCGAATCCTACGTAAGTTTTATGTCAGTGCTGTGCAGTCTTGTTGCCAGGTAACAAATTAATGGTAATTATTTTCAAACAGTCGATGAAATAAAATGCATTACAATAATTCAATGGCACTATTCGATTCAAGACTTGATTGGGCAGATGTCGATCGATAATAATTGCGAGTTAACAGTTGAATGGAATAATAGGGTGGTCTGGTCTAGATGCGTTAATTTTATAGAAAAATGTATTGTGTTAGCTGAGTAGATGAAGTCAATTATTACATTTCGCTCGATGAAATAGCTGATTGAAATATGATCTATCTAGGTACAGCTTTCCTAATTTCTGATATCCGCTTTTCAGCATATGCATTTGGTATTTACCGGTCAAAGCAGCGATAATTTTTCGCGAATACTAACGATTGTAGAAGACGCTTATTCGCCTGTAAAAATCATTACTGGCTGCTCGCTCCCAGTCACTCTGATCAGGCTTGATGAAATTTGATGAAATTTTTATATACTGTCATACGTGTCTGGCATACGTGTCTCTGGCATACGTGTCGCTGGCATACGTGTCTCTGGCATACGTGTCTGGCATACGTGTCTTTGGCATACGTGTCTGGCATACGTGTCTCTGGCATACGTGTCTCTGGCATACGTGTCTGNTGTCTCTGGCATACGTGTCTCTGGTATACGTGTCTCTGGCATACGTCTCTGGCATACGTGTCTCTGGCATGCGTGTCTGGCATACGTGTCTCTGGCATACGTGTCTGGTATACGTGTCTCTGGCATACGTGTCTCTGGCATGCGTGTCTGGCATACGTGTCTCTGGCATACGTGTCTGGCATACGTGTCTTTGGCATACGTGTCTGGCATACGTGTCTCTGGCATACGTGTCTGGCATACGTGTCTGGCATACGTGTCTCTGGCATACGTGTCTGGCATACGTGTCTCTGGCATACGTGTCTGGCATACGTGTCTGGCATACGTGTCTCTGGCATACGTGTCTGGCATACGTGTCTGGCATACGTGTCAGGCATACGTGTCTCTGGCATACGTGTCTGGCATACGTGTCTGGCATACGTGTCAGGCATACGTGTCTCTGGCATACGTGTCTGGCATACGTGTCTGGCATACGTGTCTCTGGCATACGTGTCTGGCATACGTGTCTCTGGCATGCGTGTCTCTGGACAAATCTTACAAGCATAGATATAAATCTTAGAACAACTGTCTTGTGCACATAATGCTCAACGCAAATATGTCAGTCATACGAGTATGTTACTTCAAAAAAGTGCTTTACATAGAAGATTTTCAAGCAAATATCTCAAACACACGTTCCTCCAATGACTGTTTAAAGCAGTTTAGTCATGTTGGTACGTGTTTTAAGCATTTGTTTCTTCTAGCGAATCTTGTGAGCACGTCTTTTTTCAAGCAATTGCTTGAATCTTATACTTCTTCAACTCACTGTTATAAGCGAAGATTTCTAGCATAGGCTTCTTCGAACTAATATTACAAGCGTCTCGTTCAAGCAAAGATTTCAGGCACATGTTCAGTGCAGCCACCATATACGCTTTCACTCTTCAGAGAATAAAGCGCCCTCTTCCGTTTGGACTTTGGTTAGCGTGATTATTTTCCCAGCGTCATTGCGAGTTTGTGATGTCTTTTACTTGACGTTTTTATGCTCGTGAAATATTCCATCTGTAGACAGTGCGGTGCTTCAGCTCTACTTTGTGTAACGGTTGGGGAGTTCTGGTATATACTTAATCTTCTTTTGTTATCGTGTTGAGCAGTTTTGCGGTGTTTTATCATGCATGGAGCCGGTGGTGTTAAGGTTGAAACTTACCTAATGTTGAAGCTAATTTTGAATCCTTGTGTTGGAACTTTTCCTAGTGTTGAAACTTATTGTGCAGTAACGCTTGTGTTTTATGATGGAGCCGTTGCACCTTAGATTGAAACTAGAAAGATAAACTATGTTCATAGTTTGACACAGAGAGACGTACATGATATTATGGAGCCGTGCGGTTCTAATTTTTTATTGAGCCTCCGCTGCTCAGATTGCCTCTGTGAGGCTGTATAGATGCCAGTGTTGTGCTCTACGCGTGTGTCCGTGCCACGAGGTCACGTCTGTTCGTGATTCACTGCCCCTCAGTCGCTTGTCCTGAAAGGTCTGCTATATTTCGATCTGCAGTTTTCTGCGTGAACTCTAGTTGTGTTCGCTTTTATATTTTCATTTAGCTTGCTTTGCATCGGGCGTACAGCTTGTAATGGCGTTCTGTAATTCACGTATCGTGTATAATGTTCCCTACAATTTTTAGTTGTTGAACAAGCATGCAAGTTAGTGTTTTGAGCTCAGTGTATGTTACTCGGGTGCGCACTTCGAGTGCTCTGAGCTCATATTGATGGCGTTTATTATTGCAGTGCTTGCTACTTTTGAGACTTTGACTTGATGCCGACTTGGCTAATTTAAATCGTTCGTAATCGTAAGTTCCTTTTGTCTTGTAGTGATTGGGACTTGCGTATCACTTAGCAGATACTGACTGAGTGAATTTTCATCGTTCATCAACGTATGTAGCACGTGCCGTGCAGTGAATGCTACTTTTAAAATACTGACTCGATATCTACTTGGCAAATGTCACTTATTCGTAGGACGCAATTAGCTGGTATTGTTTAGTGGTTGCCGAGTTTAAATAGTGAGTAGTGAGTTATTAATTTATGACTATAGTTCGTTTGGAGACCAAGCAGCTCTGTTGTTTCAAGCGCACTATTACTTGTGAGGCCATGTCAGGTAGGGAAAGCAGGAAAAGTTCTTCCTATCGAAATTCTCCATTTCCCGCCTGGACGGCGACAAAATTGGACAGCTCTGGAACGAGCCCCGCCGTGTCGTCCCAGGATACAGAAACCACCTCGAACTCGGACTTCCTTGGGATGGGTCAGGTCTCGCTGTCTCTCGAACCGTCGGCAGTAGAAGACGATCCTAATATTGATAGCTTTCTGGACAGTAGACACGACGAGGTGTGTCATCCTAGGTTTTGCGGACACGTCGAGGTGTGTCATCCTAGGTTTTGTGGGCATCTTTCCCAGCTTGGTATGCCCGCCGACAGTCCCGATTTGTGGAATGAGGAGGAAGAAGATCGAGTCGTTTGTCATGAAACTTCGTACGACTCGACCGGCAGTGATTCTTCTCATTTCTACATTGAGAGCTGTCGTCCCATCAGCATTCCTCGCATCCAAAGAAACTTGAAGACTTGGAGGAGCTCAGGCGACGTGTGTGGGCTTCGCAGTCATAAAGCCAAAGGGACGGTGATACTAACGGAAGAAAAATTTAATATGCTTTACAAAGAATTGTTTTCTTTTCCAAAAGCTTGTTCTGTCAAAAGCATTCAGAGTGAAGCTGATACGGATCCGCATAGCTTTTCAAGAGAGAGTACTCAGGAACGAAGCCCTGGCGATAATGCGGAAGCGCCATGTGCATCTTTGCAGAAAACATATCGATCAGAGTTTCGCATTAATCTATGTCATGAACTGTCACCAAATGCGCAGGATTCGTCTGTCAAGCCCACAAGCGCACCTCCAGAGGATAAAATATTACATAATTATGAACCATCAAATCCTGGACACTTTATCAAAGCCCAAATGCCATGCCAGACAAATGATGCTTTCATTACTCGCGTAGCTCCTCAGAAACTCATGTTACGTCGCCGCAGTAGCCTTTCTTTGAGTTGCAGTCCGTCCTCCTCCTCCTCTTCGTCGAGTGCGTTACCTGAAGATCGTTCAATGGCCACCAGAAGCGATAATCGCATCGCTTATCATGCAACACCAAAAGAGAGGACGCTCGTCGAACACAAACGATCCGGAAAGAATTCATCCTCCAGCGCAGACAACCGGCGACTGCAGTACGCGATGTCTCGCTCTTGGAGGCCACCAGAAGCCATTGTGAGCCATACCGCTCCTGTCTACATTTCGGAACCTTGTCCTTCTCAATCCCATTGTGCTTTCCTCCAACGTGACCCTATAGTTGACGAGAAAACTGGTTTGAGCTCCCAAATTTCTTTGTCAACTTCCGGCCAATTGAACCGACTTTTTGCGAGGAAGACCAAAGATGAAAGCTGCCAAACTCGCAGTTTTCCTTCCCTGCGCTCAGCTTTCAAACGTGAGGTTGTTCAGCTGCTCCCGTGGAATAAAACGAGGAAAATGAATAGCTACGAGCAGAATCTGCGAAAGTCCATTGATGACGCCTTCTTGAATCCATCCTGCACGTGTTCACCAGATTACGTAAGAGCCAAGAAGAAGGAGCTGCTAAGGGCATATTCCTTCGACGACTGTCTCGATCAGAAGACCAAATCCAAAAAGTCTGGTTTAATTCGATCTGCGTCTAGTGGTAACAATGCCAACGGCGAAACCAAGAAGACCACTCGGGGGCCGCCATTCGTAAACTTGGCGGGCGCGTCGCTCCTGGATCGTTCATGGGATTCGCTAGGATCGAAACTTAGAAGTCGTTTTTCTTCTTCAACTGCCTCCAGCGCGTCGTCGTGGAGAAGTAAAAACAAGTCGCGTGTGGAGACACATAGCCAGTCTCATTTGTCTCAGGTAGGTGTTATTTTTACCTGTGGGGTCTGTTATTATGGTTTTCTGGTGGGTGATAATTAAGTTGACTAGTGGGTCTGTTATTTTCTGTCGCTGAATGGGCGTTTTTACTACTGGGTCTGTTATTTTGTGTCTCAAGTGACCGTTGTCTTTACTAGTGGGTCTGTTATTCTGTGTCCCAAGTGGGTGTTATTTTTACTGTTAAATCTATTGCTATATATTATATATAAAAATATGTCTCCTGTCGGTAGTATCTTTGGTGGGGGTCTGTTATTGTCTCTTTCCGGGGTGTTATTTAATCCACTGAATCTGGTTTCCAGGGTATCAGGTGGGTGGTATTTTCGCTAGTATATCGGCTGTTATGTCTCAGGTCGTTGTTATTTAAGTAGCTGGTCTGCTATTATTGTCGTCATTCGGGGCCTATTTTTCTTGTTTACGTACGGATCTGTTTAAATTTTCTCAGGTGAGTGTTATTTCTTTTTTTTTCAAGTGGGTCTGTCATTGTCTTGCGAAGGTAAGTGTTATCGCTATAGGTCTGTTTAATATAACTGGATTTCTATTATGCGAGTGTTTCCAAAAATCCAGTAGGTATCTTGAATTTAATCGAGCGGCCACAGTGGAAATGACTACGTGCCCAAGTACACAATTGCTACCCAACTCTTCACGCTGCTCATGATAGCTGTGAAGTATCGGTAGTGAGAGCAAACGTTATCATTTCTATTTTTCTTCTTCTTAAAAGTACATCGTATCAGCCAACACGTCGGTTAATGTTTTGTGCTAAATAAATGCTTGAAGTAATAATAATAGCTATAACCTGCCAGAATTTGTGCGATCTCTACAGAGTCGAGGCTTGATTCATTTGTCTTGTATACCCGGACCTGTATCACGGCTATGAAGCGTGAATATGCAGTATTTCTAAGACCAGCAGCCCATCAACGTCTTGTGGTACTTTAAACTGGCATCTTTTGCGTCTGAGGCCGTGCAGAGATGTGCTATTTTCGTCACAGCTAATGCTGAATGCGTATCGTGCAGACAAACGAACGGGAAGATGAGTGGATGGATGAACAATAACATAGAAGGGCCAACGTCCACCAACCACTGGCTAATCTTAATTAAATAATGAACTTTTACACTACGCTGTTAAATTTCAGCGATTGGGTATTTTATTCGAGGGCTAATATTTTCATTATATTGAGAGTTCTTCTTTTACTAACTAGTAGCAAATGGTTTTTTCGTTGGCCAATGTTTAATGCGACACGAGGTTAACTTTTTTTCAATAGATATTAGCGATGGCTAATTTTTACAAGCTTCAAGGCTTGCGGCACTCCGGAAACGCCGCCTCGACGTCTCTCTAACTTATCCCTCGCCAAAGTTAAAGGTAGGAATAAAGAAAGCTCGAGCTCAGAATAACTTGGCAGGCCTAGAGACCTCCCGCTTGAATTGTCAGTTTGCTGAGCCTTAGTGAGTCCTGATCTGATACCCAATTAGGGCCCCATTAGTGCATCAGTTTTGCCATTCGCGTAATTTTGTTGGTTCTTGGAATTTCGTCGTCTCGTCCGCTGGCAATTGCGTAGAAAAGGCGCTTACTTTCATGCGACTGAGTGCGTGTGATTTACGGCGTATGTTTTCCTGTTTTTCCTTTCATGTTTGTATGCACTTCATTGCAATAACTTCGAAATGATTACAAGTACTTGTCATATCCTTTTCCTGTTTGTTCTGTGATGTTTGTACTCACTTCATTACAATGACTTTTATATGATTGTAAGTAATTTTCATATCCATATCTTGTTTGTTCTGTCTCAATGCACAATTTGTATTATTTTTTCAATAACTTAAATATGATAAGTAATTTGCAATCCGTTTTACCTTTGCTCACTGGGGCATTTCTATATTTTTTGCAAAAGCTTAATATGATTTCAAGTGATTTACAAATCCTTTTCTACTTTATTCGTGATACATATACACACTGGCGCAATTTACTGTTTTTGCAGTAAGTTTTATATGATAATAAGCCATTTACATATCCATTTCTTACTTTGTTCAGTGATATATATATCTATACAAACTGGGGCATATGTATATCTGTTACCAAGCCGTTGATGACACTTTGATCGATTTACAGCATTCGTTTTTGCGTTTCTTCAATGTAGTTTGTTTAATGGCCTTTTTATAGTACTTCTGTGGTTAACATAGCAAATTAGAATCAGTTTACTGCGAATTTAGTATCACCGCGAGAAAAAAAAAATTATCAATAGCTCTTCATTGCTCGTGTCCGTCGCTGTGAGCCGTTCTAAATTTATATCCTGTAATGCGCGTCTCCTAATTATACAGCTACATTAGCTTCGATTTCAAATGTAAGTTGAGATCAGCGCCTACAGTGTACGTTCCTTATTTATATCGGATGATATATATATATATATATATATGTGTAGTTGCTAATAATGAAGGTTTACTTAACTGGTAATTGGCTCAAGATGGGCTGGAGGGATATAAATTTGACCTCACTCTGACGAACGATAATTTTGCTTCTCGTTGGGCATGGCATATCATTTCCAACTAACCTTCAATGGGACCATTTGGCGCATATCTAAACGTGGCTGGCCCGCGATACAAAAACGAAACTAAAGCTCTTTTGTTCCAACATTAAAATGAAACTACACTGTTTTTATCAGCAAAAGTCCTTTGCCTTTTTAGGGGTTTTTATAGCTTTTCCTTAAGGAAAATCATTCCCAAACCATTGTCTTCGTTCGTACGTGTGGCGCCCAGTCCTTTGCCTTTTGTAGAGGGTCTGGCTAGGTTTTCTTTCATGCAAATAATTCCGTAACATTGTTTTCTATCATTTTCGTGGCGCCAAATCCCTTGCTTTTCCTTGTTGATCTTGAATGCTTTTCCTTCATGCAAATAATTCCCTAACATTGTTTTCTATCATTTTCGTGGCGCAAAGTCCCTTGCCTTTCGTATGGACCTTGATTTCTCCAGGGAATAATTCCCGAGGCCTTGTCTTCTATGATACTCGTGGGACCTTGTCTTTTGCCTTTCGTACGGGTCTTAATAGCATTTCCTTTAGGCAAATAATTCCCGAGGCATTGTCTTCTATCATTCTGGTGGCGTCGCGCCGCATGGCACAGGGAATGACAATGCTTGGGTTTATGGGGGGCCGACAAGAAAGCTCGCTCGCCCCTCGGCCTCCATATAATCGTCTTACTGCTGACAGTTGTCCTGCGCTGTGCGGCTGATTGCTCTCTCCACCGGGACCACTTCCGTCCCTGTCTCAGGATTTATTGCGTCCCTCCGTTATTTTTTACTTCGTGGCTAGGCATGAAAAGGCCGCAGGTGCCCTTCTTTGGCCCTCTCTGCGATAGAAACCAGGTAGAACTGTTGGAGCGTTAGCTCAGTCGAACTTTTTCCTTTTTACGAACAACCAAAGTTTACCATCCGCCTTCCAGCCTCTCCAACCACCCTCTTCCTCCCCCCCCCCCCCCCCCCCAAAAAAAAAACCTTCGCTCGCGTTTTGAATGTTCCCTTCTCACAAAAAATATCACTTGATTTGGACGGTGATGAGTTAATTCTAATCGACATGGGATATTTCTTCGACAGTTCCGTGGACCACTGGGTCTACTTATTTACTTAAAACTAAATCTACACTAAACACCGTACATAATTTACAGAGAACTTCATTTTACTGAGGCTCTGCTACCTCTCCAAACGAGATTTTACTCCCGAAGGAATATGATAGGAGTAAGAACCATGCAGGATAATATACCACACCTAGCGTAACGTTGGATTAAGTTTTTTAGGAGCTAGTTCCGCAAGCTTCGTACTTCCGCTCAGCTAAGCCTTGGTGACTGGAAACGCATCGTGTGATTTTGCAACTGTAATCACTGGTAGATATTGTATAAGCGACAACACAGTATGTGTGTTAATAAGGATAGCTATGTAAGTATGTATGTATATTCATAGATATTTTTGCGCGCCTTTGATTAGGTTTGGGTACATATATACAGTATGTGTGGCCAAGCTCCTTGGACTGGCTCCCACAGCAAACCCCTTCCTCTCCTTCCAACCCCCATTAAAAATCGCCGTCATTACGGCGCTGCACCATTGTTGGGCTAGGTGCATGTGAACCATTCTAGAGGCCAAAAAAGGTAAATTTAAATCCGCCATTAATGATTTTTGAACTATTCGGTAACTGTGTTAAATACGGCTCCAAAACTGCACTTTGCGACCAGCTGCAGCTGGAAAACATCAGCGCAGTCCGGGCGTCCGAGGCCCACGTCCGTTCATCTTAACCCATTCTCTCTTGCGAATTATTTTCGCTTTCTCGCAGGAATGACACAATTGCAAACGGTGTCTATACTTAACAGCAGAGAGAAAGAGTTGAGCGGAGCAGTACTTGTTGTTTTTAATGAATATGGTTTATGCCGTAGCTTGCCTGAAGTCTTGTCAAAAGCTGGAAATAAGATACGGCGTTGGTGAAATTGCGTTATGTGTGCACCAACGTTATGCTTGTATTGTTCATGTAAGGGCTGTTTCTCCCTTACATTGTGCAATAAGAGTGCAGATTTTCTGGCTTGGCGCGAACTGTCAAGGGGCGATGAATAACACTGGGCGAACTCTTTAGCTTGCAGTTGCCACTGTAAATATTTAGATATACAAAAATTTCTGCAACAGATAAAGTAGTTCTGCTAATAACGGGAATAAACTAGCATATGCTGTCCCCTAATAATATAATGACAATCTTTGATATCCGGAAGGCTATAGTAGTAAACATAGGAAAGTTGACTCTGTCTCACCCTGGCCGAGCCACACCGCCCCCCCCTTATATGGCTCCCTTTCCTTACATGAGTACAATTGGAGCTGGATCCCCAATAGCGAGATGTCGCAGGCCGAGCAAGACAGTCAGTGCGTTAATCTTGCTACGGATATGTTAGCAAATAGAAATTGAGGGCTTCTTTTTGCAAATGAAGATTATAGCATTTATCTTATTGGTATATCACTCTCATTGAAAGAAGAAATCCTAACAATCTTCTATCAAGAATGCATTCAGTTTTTATTTCTACTCTAACAGATCCTGCTTAATTTGACCATATATTGACACAATTCACATGGCAACCACGCAACTCCCCGACCCTTAGGCAAAGTTAAGAGTGGTGCGCCTGAACACTGCTACGTCGCTATGCTTCTACGATACTAGTATGAAACTTTAATAGCATTGCGGTAACAGTATACTTGAAAGTTAAAGTTGTTTTAAATGTTGCATTGTGCTGAAGAATTCATCGTCTATGTGTCGTCCAAATCAGATTTTTGTACGTCTAAAACGGAGAAACATTTTTAACAGTAGATCAGTTTGGGTTTGGTTTTCGCCGAAGTGCGCTTCTTAGGTGGAGTGCTTTCTTAAGCCGACCCTACTGTAACTCCAATTGTATCTACTTTATCCTACCTTTTGCTGCTCTTAATTCACTTTTGCGGCCACTAGTAATGAGATGCCCCTCAGGGACATAGGATGCGCCATAGGCCATAGGGTTAGTTTAGTTAAGATTCTTCCATCTTATGTTATGGGGCCAGGCAACCCCAGGGGGCTCGTGTAGGTTACCTCAGCCATTAGCTAGGCCTTCGGGACGTCTCTCTTTCGTGCCCACTTTGCTTCTTTCCCGATTTCATACTCCTACTTGCTCGTGCTTTATCTGTTCTTCCTCTTCTTTCCCGACTTGCTGTTCCCATGCGCGTTGATCTTGTGTGGGAACACCTTCGTGCTTGGGTTCCCCGTTTCTCTTGGCATACTATATGTCCCTTGCTTTTTCCGCTGTGATATCGTTCTGCTCGAAAACGGAGGCTTAAACTTCCTTACTATAACTAACTGTAATGCAATGACATCCCGCACAATTATGCGCGGCCATTTACTACCATGTGCCGACTTGAAAACGTCTCCGATCTATAACTGGGCTGGCGTTCGACTAAATTGACTACTAACTGCTCGCATTAACACTGTAGGTCAGTGGTAACCAACCGTTTTTTTTTTCTTTTCTGGCCTGACAGCCCTAGAAAACTTTTAATATGTTCTCACACCCCTACAAGATTAATAACCCATTTGATAATAGAGAATTAAATGTGCGCCATATTTGTTAACAAATTATATTTAAGGTTTCGCACTCCTTAGAAGGTTATCTCGCAGCCCAAGCGGGTTCGAGCAGCCCTATGGTTGAAAACCCTTGCCTTATATATTGCTTGTAACGGTTACCACTCTTACAATTATGGCTCGATTGCATTTGTTTAAGCGTTAATTTCTTCCTCTTTGCATAATCTCGACGCATGCTCAAGTTTCATTTGTTTATCTCGCATGAAATTTCCGTTATGAAACGTTATTTACAGCCTTGCTCAATGCTGCATCTATCCTTGTAGGTTATATTGCTTGTAACGACTACCATTGGCATAATTTTGGCTCGATTGCTTTCGTTGAATTGTCAATTTCTTCCTGTTTGGAAAATCTCAATGTATGCACTAGTTTCATTTGTCTACCTCATCTCAATTTTCCTTTCGAAACGTTATCGCCAGTGTTGCTCCACAGTGAGTTCCAACCTGGCACCTCTCAAAAACTTGTAAGATGTTGTCGCGCTCCCTACAAAAATAACTCATCTGATGATAAATAAAGAACGAAAGCCAGACCAAATTTATGAACGAATTTATGTATCCATATTTATTTTATCCAAGATTTCCCACCCGTTAGAAGGTCATCTCGCACCCCTAGGGGGTGCGAGTGCTCCCGGTTGGGAACCCCCGCTTTTGGTTGTAACGTATTGGTGCGAAAAATTTGTTGCTGTAGTTTTTCTTTGCCAGGTGTGTGGTAGTGCAAGAAAATTATGGAAAATACTTGGTACTTGGAAAATGAATGACGATCTACCCTTGGTTGGCTTAGCAGGGGGTAATCCTATCTATTTAAAAACGCTGCTATTGATGCAGCAGTATTTATATTATCTACTTTTATAATGTTTATGTTTTATATACCATCTATATATATACATTATATATATTTACTGGTGTAGCTGGGCAGTAGTTCATTAATTAAACAAGTTTCGTAAGAACGTAGATGGCATTCAATTTTTATATCTGTAAAATATAGATTCAAGTATATGGATTGTAGTAGTGAGTTGGCGACATATAACGAGTTTAGGTCCTTGCTATCACGATAAATGTGAATACGTTTACACGGGTCGTGTACACGGGTAGTGTACACATAAAGTTCAACGGGTCTGAACGTAAATCCGTTGACTTGAAATAAAAATTTTTATACTCTGCGATATTAAAAATCACGTTTGTCGAGAGGCAAATGGAAAAAAAGAATTTTGGTGCTGCCACCAACCGCCTCGACCAACCACCATCTATTCTAAAGCTTGCCACAGCGACCTGCTCGCGAAAGGAGGTGTGAGAATAAGCTAGGAAAAGCCAGGACTGGTTCTTCTAACGTTATTTCTATGACAATATTAGGAGCACCAGTCTTCATTTTACCTAACTTATGCTTGCACTGGTAAGCGTACCAGTATGTCGCCCTATTTGTTATCCCAGTGTCACTTTTTTAGCTACTGCTAATCCTTTTTTATATGAATACATAAAACTTCTGTATATTAATTCTTCTGCACTTTTACTGCGAGTACCGTAAAAAGAAACAAAGGTAGAACGTTTGGACTAATATGTATTTTAAAACATACCGTCAAATGTCCAAAGCAGAACCAAGGCTCTGGGTTTGAGATGCAGCAGTTGATACTGGAAATTGATACCTAGTCGATAGCAGAATCTTTCGAGTGATTTGTAACACACTTGGGTACCTGGGTTGTTTGATTCACTATTTGGTCCTACATTTATGGTACTCTCTTTTTCTTTGAGCGAAATCGATCGACTGGAAAAATAATTCACGCTTTTGAAAAATCGGCTATAATTTTTTCTTTTTTCGCGCTCAGTCGAAGGTTTTTTTTCTTGCACTAGTGGAAGTGTTCGCGAAGAAATGGTGTGTTTTTATATACACCTGACGTGCAAATAATTATGTTATTTTTACCTCACGTAGCCCAATTTTATTCGTATCAACCTGCCCTGATTTCGTCTCAGCTAGGTGGGGCATATGTTACCAATTTTTCTTGCTCTCAGCGCAGCATAATTAAATTTGATTAGCAGCGGTGTCAGTTCAGACAGTGACGTATAATAGGTACTTATATTTTTTTTTGCTGAGCCCAGTATCATTCTAACTGACTAAAAGTAATGCTAGTTTAGATTAAAATAACATCTAATTTTGAGCCTCAATTAGCTCAGTATAATTCATATTCATTAGAAGTATTGCCACCTCGGATAGAAGTAACACAGAATGCTGATATTTTCCCCATAAGCCGGCATAGGCCAATACATTACGGTAGTAGGCACTGGGACTGGAACGCTTTCCATTGCTTTTTATTAAAGGCGATCGCTTGATTGATGCCAATGAATGCGGGCGCTTGTGAGTAGATGCGGGGCCACACCATACAGTCAGTCGCATACACAACCTGATAACCTGCTGTATAATTCGCTCGTTGTCCGATATGTATTTTAAGTTGGTAGCGTAGATACGGTAGGATGAGCGATGTACACGCTTCACATCCTGGTACCAGGTTGTGCTTGCATTTCTATAGAGTGGGCCAAGCATAAAATTATGCGTGTAATATTGGGGCCACACTATACTCACGTGGGAACCAAGGAGCTTTAATAGAGGAGGAG